>WBZZ01005743.1:0-10000 GCA_019918135.1 Paulinella micropora | reverse complement strand
AGACCACCAAGTTCCCGAATAGCGCCCTGAATCTCCGTGATGGTCTTGGGGAAGAACTTGGAGTTCGATTCTTGCTTGGACTCTGGTGATACATCGAAGCTACTGCGCTGCATAGCATGGTAACATGCTTTGCAAGACTTGACAACATTTGCAGTCTTTGAGCTTCTGTAACTTGGCCTTTCCTCTCTGCTCTTTGATCGATAATTGAAAATCATACTACAGTTCTCCTGCCCCCCCCCCCCCCCCCGGGGTGCGGCTTTTCCCGCCCCCTCGCAAGTGACCGTAGGCACAAGTTCCGGCGGAAGTACGAGGCCATCCTAACAAGCAAATCGTCTACGCCTCTCGAAATGCAAAACGTGGGGACCTCTTGCAGCCAATCTACGAACTCGATCGGCAACTCAACCCTCTGGGAACAATATATTCACGACTTATGTGTCGACGGCACGATCCACTTGTACCTGGGTTTTCATCATGAACTTGCAGAAATGCGAAGAAAATGCCTCCGGAAGAGGATCCCAATCCTGAAACTCCATTCTACCTGCAGCATACCACAGTGATTCGCTCAGGAATTGACTGCCATATTCATGAGATACTTGCTCATGAATGATTCTATGACTAATTATGTATGCATGTATGTATGTATGTATGTATGTATGTATGTATGTATGTATGCATGTATGTATGTATGTATGTATGCATGTATGTATGTATGTATGTATGGATGTATGTATGTATGTATGTATGCATGCATGTATGCATGTATGTATGTATGTATGTATGTATGTATGTATTTATGTATGTATGTATGTATGTATTCATATGTACGTATGTATGTATGTATGTATGTACGTACGTACGTACGTATGTATGTATGTATGTAGGTATGTATGTATGTAGCTAGGTAGGTATGTATGTATGTTTGTATGTATGCATGTATGCATGTATGCATGTATTTATGCATGTATGTATTGTATTGTATGTATTGTATTATTGTATGTATGTATGTATGTATGTATGTATGTATGTATGTTATGTATGTATGTATGTATGTATGTATGTATGCATGTATGCATGTATGTATGTATGTATGTATGTATGTATGTATGTATGTATGTGTGTGTGTGTATGTATGTGTGTATGTATGTATGTATGTATCTATGTATGTGTGTGTATGTATGTATGTATGTATGTATGTACTTACTTACGTACGTATGTACGTATGTATGTATGTAGGTATGTATGTAGGTATGTATGTATGTATGTATGTATGTATGTAATGTAATGTAATGTAATGTATGCATGTATGTACTGTAATGTATGTATTGTATGTATTGTGTGTATTGTATGTATTGTATGTATGTCTTGTATGTCTTGTATTGTATGTATTGTATGAATGTATGTATGTATGTATGTGTATGTGTGTATGATGTATGTATGTATGTATGTATGTATGTGTATGTATGTATGCATGTACGTACGTACGTTACGTATTGTATGTAGTATGTATGTATGTAATATGTATGTATGTATGTATGTATGTATGTGTGTAGTGTATGTACGTACGTACGTACGTACGTACGTATGTATGTATGTATGTATGTATGTATGTATGTAAGACGTGTCTCAAAAGAAAATGCCCACTTTTGATTCTCTTTCTCTATAGAAGACCGAGATGGCTGGTTTTATTTCACGTACATACACTCCAGGGCACTTGTAGTTGCAAACTATTGCAAATATGCTACGGTTTACCTCCTACATCAAGATAGACAGAATGTGAGAGAATGTTGCGAAAGTCAGAATAAATTCTGGTTCATCAATCTCGTATTCTTTTATTTCAGTCCCTAGCGGATTGGAGCAGGGATATATTTAGTGGTACATATATCTATCCATAAGCTCCCAGATGCGACCTACTATAGTTCTTATCTGCCTTGTTCGCGAAGTAAACAAAAAAAGGGTTAGCATTTTTTTCTGACTAAGAAAGCACCAGACTCAATTTATTTTGTTTTTCCCGCGTTCTTGTCCAGCGACACTGTCGATCTGTACTATAATCCTTCAGTGTCTATGCAAGTTAGACATGCTGAATTTGCGCATTTGGTTGGGACAGAAATCTGTCAGGCGGCGGGGTGTTTGGGGGTATGTCACTTCTTGAGTCTGGAGATCTTAGATTTCTAAGCTGGAAAGGGCTTGGGGTCCGGGGGTACGATGGCCCGCTGAACAACGCAGGCTCACCTTGGAACATCCCTCCATATGGATACCCCGAGACATTGCCGCTCAGGAGACATAATGTGGGTAAATCCCATGTTAGGGATGTCCCAAAAAAAATTTTGGGACGTTGCCCCGTTTTATCTTCTTTCTTTATTCCCAAGAGTCGTTCAAGGGCCCGTGCACGTAGGTATGTCACACGATCACACGTCTCCTGCACTTTGTGCATGGAGCTATCTCAGACTGCTTTTGATAGAAAACAAGAGTAAACAAGAGATGGGTTTGAAAATTCAAAAAAATTCAAGTTTCATTTTTGAAATCTTCCATCTTGGATTTATCATGGAATAAAAGCTTGAGGCTCGGGGATGCTGCATGCTGTGGAATGTCTTTTGGGGCATACAAGGACATTCCAACTCAGGTCCGTTCTGGGACATCCCTTCGGTAAGGACGACCGAACATGAGGGACCTCCCTTATCCGGAACGCCCCAAAAAAAACTTTGAAAAATTGTTCTATTTCCTTCCCCTCTCCTTCTTTTGGCAGGGTTCCAGGCCCCACGACTGGATAGATCACGCTAACACTAGAGGCCTGGAATGCATGCATGTGAAACTAAACTAGCTATCTCGGCTTTCTTCCCATAGAGAAAGAGAATCAAAAGTGGGCATTTTCTTTTGAGACACGTCTTACTTACGTACGTATGTATGTATATATATATATATTATATATATATATATATATATATATATGTATGTATGTATGTATGTATGTATGTATGTATGTATGATGTATTGTAATGTAATGTAATGTATGTATTGTATGTATGTATGTATTTATGCATGTATGTTTGTATGTTTGTATGTTTTGTATTGTATGTATTGTGTGTATGTATGTATGTATGTATGTATGTATGTAATGTAGGTATGTATGTATGCATGTATGTATGTATGTATGTATGTATGTATGTATGTACTTACGTACGTACGTACGTGCGTATGTATGTATGTATGTATGTATGTATGTATGCATGTATGTGTGTATGTATGTATGTATGTATGTATGTATGCATGTATGTATGTATGTCTGTATGTATGTCTGTACGTATGTCTGTATGTATGTTGCATGTATTATATGTATTGCATGTATTGCATGTCTGTATGTCTGTACGTACGTACGTACGTACGTACGTATGTATGTATGTATGTATGCATGTATTTATGTATGTATGTATGTATGTATGTATGTATGTATGTATGTATGTATGTACCTGTATGCATGCATGTATGTATGTATGTATTTATGTTATGTATTTATGTATGTATGTATGTATGTATGTATTATGTAATGTATTTATGTATGTATGTATGTATGTATGTATATATGTATTTATATATGTATACATACATACATACATACATACATACATACATACATCACATACATTACATACATACATAAATTACATACATTACATACATACATACATACATACATACATACATACATACATACATACAGCGTGAATTTAATTTGGTGCGTGAATTTCCGAAGTTTGGGTCGAAGAGATGCTGGCAAGGGTGTCGGAAGGGAATGGATATATGTGTAGAAACAAAGGAAAATATGGAGGAGATAATAAAAGGATGATGGGCAGGAGAGAGACTACTTTTGATTGGAATGGCCATATTGCCAAGCGTATGCCGAGAAGAGAAGGACCGAATCCGAATTGCATAGAGCACACACCACACAACACAGCCACCCCATGAGTGCACTATCCTCTATGGACATGTGAGAAAAAAGAAAAGATGTGTTGTGGAATGGATGTATGAGTTTTGGAATAAGACAGATGGTGAAAAACATGTGTAGGAGATAGAAAGTTGGGGGAAAAGTAGAGCAGGTGTGATGGTAGGAAAGGAAGGGATGTGTTGAAGATTGGAACCTGGTATGTGTGGAAGGCAACAGATATGATAAGAATGATGAGGACGAGCATTCGTTTGGTTGTGGGGGCAAGCAAGAAAGGAGAGCAAGGCAGAAAAACACGTGTGTTAGCGAAAATTTTTTGAGACGGGAAAAGGGGATTGCCATTTTCTTGGGAACGGAAAGGTGCGTGAAAAAGAGGTGAAAGGTGGCACTGTTGGGAGAAATGGGGAAGATGGTGTAAAAGAGTGTTTTAGCGGTATGTAGAATACTAGAGAGGCGACCAAAATGTATGTATGTATGTATGTATGTATGTATGTATGTATGTACGTAATGTATGTATGTATGTATGTATGTATGTATGTATAAATGTATGAATGTATGAATGTATGTATGTATGTATGCATGTATGTATGTAATGTCATGTTATGTTATGTTATGTTATGTTATATTATGTTATGTTATGTTATGTTATGTTATGTTGTGTTATATTATGTTGTGTTGTGTATGCATGTATGTATATATGTAATGTATGTATTCGTCCCGACACACAGGTATTTCACGTGTAGACATGCACAACTTGAGAGAGCGTAAGCTGCGTGTGTTATTCTCGTAGAGGGTGGGAGGACTATGTGAGTCACTCCATCTTAAAACATACATACACACATACATACACACATATATACATTTTACATACATATATACATTTTACATACATACCTACAAACCTACATATATACATACATACATACATGCATACATACATTCATACATACATACATACATACATGCATACATACATACATACATATATGAATGTATGTATGTATGTATGTATGTATGATGTATGTATGTATGCATGTATGTATGTATGTATGATGTATGTATGTATGTATGTATGCATGTATGCATGTATGTATGTATGTATGTATGTGTGTGTATGTATGTATGTATGTATGTATGTACATATGTATGTATGTACATATGTATATATGTATATATGTATGTATGTATGTGTGTATGTATGTATGTATGTATGTATGTATGTATGAATGTATGTATGTGTATATATCAATGTGTGTATGATGTATGGATGTATGTATGTATGTAGGTATGTATATATTTATGTGTATGTATGTATGTATGTATGTATGTACACATATGTATATATGTATGTATGTGCATATGTATGTATGTACATATGTATGTGTGTATGTATGTATGTATGTATGTTTTAAGATGGAGAGACTCACATAGTCCTCCCGCCCTCTACGAGAACAACACGCACAGCTGACGCTCTCTCAAGTTGTGCTCATATGTAGCATATGAAATACCTGCGTTTTGCGACAAAGCGTGAAAATTGCGCGTGAATTTCCGAGATTTAGATGGAATAGATGTGGGAAAGGGTATGTAGTAGGGATATATATGTAAGGGCCAAGGAATATGAGGAGGATAAGTATAAAACAGAAGTGATGGGCAGGAGGTTACGTATGTATGTATGTATGTATGTATGTATGTTTTAAGATGAAGCGACTCACATAGTCCTTCCACCCTCTAGGAAAACAACACTCACAGCTTACGCTCTCTCAAGTTGTGCACACGTGAAACATATAAATTACCTGTATATTGGGACGGCGTGAAATTTTTGCGCAGAATTTCGAAAATAGGACAGAATGTATGTGGGCTGGGTAGGTGTGTAAATGTAAATGGATGTAAGGGTGCGAAGAAAAAAATAGAAGTTAAGGGCGGGAGGTAGGCAGACCTTTTGAAATTGAAATGACCACATTGTCAAGTGGGTGCGTACGAAAGAAGAACATCGGGAATCGAAAATGGAACCATAAAGCACACACCAGACAATACAGCCAAAATCTAGAGGGACATGTGAGCATGGGTTGTGGAGTGGATGTAAGAGTTGTGGAAAGCAACAGTTGGAGAAAAGTCGAGTGTAGAAGATAGAAAATTTTGGGGGAAAAGTAGTTGTGGTATTGTGGAAGGGAATGATGCGCCAAGGGATGACGATTAACACAGTGGGAATATCCATCGACGGATATGGTAGTCAGAGCCGTTACGCAAAAAAATTTACCGGATTAACCGACCGCTAATATCCTTCGACAGAATTTCCCACCGTGGAAACCGAGGGTGTAAGGAGAGAGGGTGGACCAGGTTTCTCACACAACGAGCGTGAACGTCCCAAAACCTCGGCTTGTATTCCCATTTTCCTTACCGCACATCACCCTGGGAATGCCTGCTTGCTCATGGTTGGTTTCTCGGGCCCTGCTACCCTTTGCGGCTAGGTGGGCGCAGGTATCAACCTGGCGTAAGGTTTGGTACACAGCATGTGAAGGGAAGGCATAGATAGCTCACGACGCTTATGGCTTTTTAATGCAATACGATGCCCATGGATCAAAACACTCATTCTCTCTCTCTCTCTCTCACACACACACACACACACGCACACACACACACACACCTCGTTGCTGCAGGTAAGGATTTTAAACTCGACGCCAATGAGTCTTCACTCCAGTTGACCCTTGTCCACAAAACTGACAACAAGCAAGCTATGTACACGGAGGCTACAGCCAATCGTCGCCACGAGATTCAGAAACGCAAGGAGGACATGGCAGCATTAACGAAAGACATCAATAGGTCCCGCGTATTTCACTTTCATATTTTGCATACATATTATTGTCTTGATCTAAAAGAGAGGTTGTTAGATATTGCATAAAACGAGCCTTCACAAAGTAGTCTGAGAGTCCAAACTCTGAAAAGGATGATGATGATGATGATAATGATGATAATAATAATAATAATAATAGTGCTTCTCTGTCAATGGCTGATGCATTTCTGCACATGCGCCTCCATCGTCTCACCCGTAAGGGGAGTACGAAGAATTGACGATAAGCTCTAATGACACCCCCGCAAGGGCAGTTCCAACACTTCCAGACGGGCCGGTATGTTCAATGAAAATACTGGTCCAGAAATAGACCGGTATGTTCAATGAAAATACTGGTGGCACCGACGGGAATCAAACTGGCGACAGGGCCCAGATGATAGAACTTGACCACTGGGCTATCACGGTGTCCAAAATAATAATAATAATAATAATAATAATAATAATAATAATAATAATAATAATAATAATAATAATAATAATAATAATAATAATAATAATAATAATAATAATAATAATAATAATAATAATAATAATAATAATAATAATAATAATAATAATAATAATAATAATAATAGTGCTTCTCTGTCAATGGCTGATGCATTTCTGCACATGCGCCTTCATCGTCTCACCCGTGAGGGGAGTACGAAGAATTGACGATAAGCTCTAATGACACCCCCGCAAGGGCAGTTCCAACACTTCCAGACGGGCCGGTATGTTCAATGAAAATACTGGTCCAAAAATAGACCGGTATGTTCAATGAAAATACTGGTGGCACCGACGGGAATCGAACTGGCGACAGGGCCCAGATGGTAGAACTTGACCACTTGGCTATCACGGTGTCCATAATAATAATAATAATAATAGTAATAATAATAATAATAATAATAATAATAATAGTGCTTCTCTGTCAATGGCTGATGCATTTCTGCACATGCGCCTCCATCGTCTCACCCGTGAGGGGAGTACGAAGAATTGACGATAAGCTCTAATGACACCCCCGCAAGGGCAGTTCCAACACTTCCAGACGGGCCGGTATGTTCAATGAAAATACTGGTCCAGAAATAGACCGGTATGTTCAATGAAAATACTGGTGGCACCGACGGGAATCGAACTGGCGACAGGGCCCAGATGGTAGAACTTGACCACTGGGCTATCACGGTGTCCAAATAATAATAATAATAATAATAATAATAATAATAATAATAATAATAATACTATATCTGAGGCGCACTGATGCAGCTAATGGCATATCCTCAACGGACATAAGCCTCCAATACCCTTGTTCGAGGTCCTCCACCCCTACGTGTCAGTCTCTCGCCTGATAAGCGGGGCCACCGATGGAGCTCCTGAGGGCAAGACTGCACTAAGCCGAGGTTATTCCGCAGTCCCAGCAACCTCTTGCAAGACGTCACCGAATGTGCAAGTGCATACACCAAGCGCGGTTGCTAGAGCTGCCTCGAAACCCCACCCATAACAATCTGGTGTCTGCTGGGTCCTGGGCTATCAACCAGCATATGCGGAGTTTAAGATCTTTTACGCGCGCAACGACCCTCCTCCCAAGCATCTACCACCAAAGGGTTATGAGTTGGCGTCACAGTTTAACTCCTTGAGGCCATTGGGCTGGAACTCTGTTTAGCAAGTGTAATAATAATAATAATAATAATAATAATAATAATAATAATAATAATAATAATAATAATAATAATAATAATAATAATAATAATAATAATAATAATAATAATAGTGCTTCTCTGTCAATGGCTGATGCATTTCTGCACATGCGCCTCTACGTCTCACCCGTGAGGGGAGTACGAAGAATTGACGATAAGCTCTAATGACACCCCCGCAAGGGCAGTTCCAACACTTCCAGACGGGCCTGTATGTTCAATGAAAATACTGGTCCAGAAATAGACAGGTATGTTCAATGAAAATACTGGTGGCACCGACGGGAATCGAACTGGCGACAGGGCCCAGATGGTAGAACTTGACCACTGGGCTATCACGGTGTCCATAATAATAATAATAATAATAATAATAATAATAATAATAATAATAATAATAAAGTGAATCATCGGGTGTAAAATTTCTCCCCAAAGAAAAACGATGTCACCATCAACATCGAGTCTGGGGCTAACCACCCTGCAAGCAGGAGCTCCCTAACTCCTCCTGGTTGCCACGAACTATGACTAAGTGAGGAGCGGGTGCGACTTTGCGGGGTGTGGGGTCGGTGGGTGTACACAATTTAAAGTTCCCCCCTCCCCTTACAACCCCCACCCCCTACTCCCAACACCTTTCAGGGATCATAGTAGCCCCAGACTCATGTCCGGAATTCCCCCTTTCCGTGTCCGATGTTGGCAACCAGGAGGAGTTGGGAGCTCCTGCTTGCAGGGTGGTTAGCCCCAGACTCGATGTTGATGGTGACATCGTTTTTCTTTGGGGAGAAATTTTACACCCGATGATTCACTTTGGCAGGTGGGTCTGTTTTCAAATTGATTGCGGATTTGCAGTTCCACACAGGGAGATGCAGATGCGACCAAGCCCTACTCGCCCGCCTGCGGAACAGGTTCCTGTATACCCGCCATTTGGCCCGGCGGCATCCCGCGCGCGCCCCCCGTGGCTTGCACGTCACCGAGTTGCTTCAAATCGCCGATCTCGAGCTAAAGACTGCCGATCTCGAGTTGCTTCCAATCGCCGATCTCGAGCAGGGTGGCCAGACCCAGACTCGATTTTGATGCTGAGATGGTTGTTTCGACAGTTACGAAAATGTTTGCGTTAGGACAGTGTCCTGAATGCCAAACTCCTTTTTTGAGCCATATTCTTTGTTAGTTAGTGGACCGAAAAATGATTTTTTTTTTTTTTTTTTTTTTTTTTTTGCCTTGTGTGTCTGTGCGTGCGTGTGTGTTTTTTCCCTAAGCGAAGCAAAGCGGGGGGGGGGGGGGGGGGGGGGCGGAGGGGAGCATTTTTTTTCTTCTGTAAGCGAAGCCTTCGCAAAGCGGAACGCCAAGGAAAGAGAAGCTTCGCGAAGCCATCGCAAAGCGAAGCGCGGGGGGGGGGGGGGGGGGGGGGGGAATTGGTGTGGAGGGAGGTGGCAAAAAAAAAAAAAAAAAAAAAACACACACACACACACACACACAAGGCTATTTTTTTTTGTTTTTTGAGCTGGAACTTGCAGGGTAGCTAGTAGACCGAAAAGAAAACAACAACAACAACGACAA
>WBZZ01005742.1:72500-117500 GCA_019918135.1 Paulinella micropora | reverse complement strand
TCCAATCCAATCCAATCCAATCCAATCCAATACTATGGTAGTGTATCGGATTGTATTGTATTGCACTGCATTGCATTGTATTGTATTGTATTGTATTGTATTGTATGCATTGAATTGCATTGTCTTGTATTCAATACAATCCAATACCTGTGCATCGTTGAAGTAAGCAGGCACGGTGACAACTGCATGCTTCACTTCCTTCCTCAGGAAGCCCTCTATACATACATACATATTTATCTATACATACATATTTATAATTGAGAGAACACACAGGCACACTTGCAGGCTTATATATATATTATATATATATATATATTCTTATATATATATATTATATATATGCATATTCTTATACATATATATATATATATAGGGACCAGCAACAGCGAGAAGTATGTGTGTGCGTGCGTGTGCGTGCGTGTGTGTGTGTGTGTGTGTGTGCGTGTGCTTCACTCTTGCCGAGACACCATGTTACTATCATAAAACATGGACGGACATGACTCTGGTTCTTTCAGTATGATACGGCCAACATATAAGACGGAGGTGAACATGAGGTAACTTCCCGGGGAAATCACCGCAAACACCGCCAAAAATTTCCTTTCGTTTGTCTTTGAGGCGAAAACGAGGTAACTTCCCGGGGATATTACCGCAAACACCGCCAACATTTTCGCTTCGTTTGTCTTTGAGGCGAAAATGAGGTAAAGTTCCCGGAAAATAACCGCAAACACCGCAAAATTTTTCGCTTCGTTTGTCTTGCTCAAAATCATAGCAAACACCGCCAAAATTTTCGCTTTGTTTGTCTTTGAGGCGAAAACGAGGTAACTTCTGGGGATATTACCGCAAACACCGACAAAATTTTCTCTCTCTCTCTGTCGTCTCTCTCTCTCTCTCGTCTCTCTTGTCTCTCTCTCGTCTCTCTTGTCTCTCTCTCTCCTCGCTTCGTTTGTCTTACTCGTCGACATAATATTATATATATACATATATATATATATATATATATATATATATATATATATATATATATATATATATATATATATATATATATATATATATATATATGTATATATATATATACATGCATACATACATACATATATTATACATACATACTAACCCTAACCTAACTTCAATAGACGTCTATTTTACCTGCGATTTCCTTCATCTTGCTCAAAATCATAGCCGAAATCTCCTCGGGGGAAAAATGCTTCTTTTGTCCTTTGACAATGCACTCCACGGAAGGTTTGCCCTCTTTGTTGATGATGTTGAACGGTAGTAGTTTCTTATCCTGTTGGACCGTTTTATCGGTAAATTTTCGGCCAATAAACCGCTTTGCGTCAAAGATGGTGTTTTCGGGGTTAAGCGAGGCCTATGAGAGAGATGAAAAAATGATGTCTGGTCGAGTAAAATTAATGATAAAATAAACAGCATGAATAAATGGATGATGATGATGATGATGATGATTGATGAGGATGCTGAGGATGATAAGGATGATGAGGATGATGAGGATGAGGATGATGGTGATGATGATGATGATGAGGAGGAGGAGGAGGGGAAGGAGGAGGAGGAAGAGGAGGAGGAGGGGAAGGAGGAGGAGGAGGAGGAGGAGGAGGAGAAGAAGAAGAAGAAGAAGAAGAAGAAGAAGAAGAAGAAGAAGAAGAAGAAACAATCCAGACCTGGTTTTTGGCGGCGTCTCCGATCAGCCGCTCCCCGTTCTCGCCAAAAGACACATAGGATGGGGTGATGCGGTTACCTACAGGAGACATTAGCGACGTATGTTCTCACCAAGCTACCTTGACACATATCATGGGTGGTCAGCAAGGTTGATTGGAAGGGTATTGTCAACCATAAACCAAAATAAACTTCTGACCAGGACTGACACGATGAATATTTTATCAATAATTACTGCTGTCTCTGTTTAACTTATTACTATCAAAATGTGTGTTGTGTTGAAAAAGGCCAGATCTCATCTATGAGTTCTCACTGATATTTTTTCTCATTTGTTGTAATTAATCTCTTCTTGCCTTGCAAAAAGTCCATCATTCAAGCGAAAACGTTTGTTTGAAGTACCTTGCTCGTTTGGAATGATCTGAACCCGACCGTCTTTGAAGACTCCCACACAACTGTAAGTAGTCCCGAGATCGATACCGATGACAGTGCCCATCGGTAGTTCACTTTGTGCATCATCTGCAGACAGACATACAAACATTATGTTTCGCGCGGAAAAACATGTGGACGAAGGTGCACTCAACTTACCTGCGCGAACTACTTGCGTGCTCAAAAGGCAAAATGCCAACGCGAAGAACCAAAAAATCTTCTTGTTGCCCATGCTGAAGTTAGTGAGACAGGTTTGTGCGGGTCGTGATAATAGCACAGCACACGTCAGCGAAAAGAACGAACACTTTTACTTTTTTTTTTGGAAATCAACTTTAACTTAGGCCTGTTCTAGCGTTTCGTCACTAAAGTGCCGTGGAAATCTGTGCGGGCCTTCTAGAAAAGTACCGCATTTGGTGGCCCATCCAGAAACGAACTGCCCTATCTAGGCCTAGGCCTTCGATTTAATGAAGTTAATTTAACTAAACTTCTTTTCATCCATACAAATCGTTAGCTCAAGAGTAGATGATACCGCAGTTCGTGTCATGAATTTTCGTGCCTCAAATTCACGGCATGAACTGCGATTAAGGCTTCTAGACATATCACACAGGTAATCAATACAGAAGGCCAAAAGCACTCAAAACGACAACCACAAGCAACAGAAAAAATATATGACACATTTTTATTAAAAGTTATTACATAATGTATAATATGTCCGACCTCAAACAGAAGAGAGCAGAATATAGAAAAGAAAGAAGCAAACAAAAATATACTTGTGTATGTGGTAAGACCATAGGAATATACAGCAAATACACACACGAAAAATCAGATTTTCATAGAGATTTCTTCGCAGAGAAAGAGGAGGTAATGATTGGAGGTTATCCAGTTATACGTGTTTGTCGCAGAAATGATGACATAGAAAGATATTATAAAAATAAAATGTAAAATGATTTAAAGAAATAAATATTATTACCTATATATATTATCTATTATAAATAATAGATTATGTGCGAATTAATAATCCTTCAACAAGCAGACAAGGAGATGAAAGAAATATATAACTCTCATTTTCCTGAAGCAAAAGCAGATGACTTATCTATTAAAATATTTACAAAACAAGAAATGACTAATAGATATGTCAAAGCATACAAATTTTGGAAAATACAAGCCGAGATTATAAGAGATAAAGAAGAAAAAGATATGAAAGACTTATATAAATTAAAAATATGTGCTATGGCCATTGAAAAATTGAATGAGAGAACTCCATTTAAAAAAATATGTAAAATCAAACTCTGAATATTGGAAATTTCACAAAAAATATATTATTGTGGATATTGAAGAAACTCCTAACGGACTTCTATTAAGTGGAGCACCGAAATAAATAATTAATTTCAATCTAAAGAGTAAAATTATATTACTTATAATATACAATGGGCAGACACAAAGTATCTCACACTTGAAGATAGACGAAAGGCAAACAATGATAAAGCGATGGCTTATTATAACAGAAATCGCGATGAAATAAACAGAATGAGAAAAGAAAAACTTAAAGAAAGAAACAGGAAACTGGAAAGAAAGAATATGAAAAAATGAAAGTAAAAGAAAAAGCAACAGAAAAAATGTAAAACTATTTTACATCTAAAGATAAGCATATATATTGATATATATATATATTGGTAAAACAATTTAATTATTTTCAATATTTTATATTCCTGCTTATATAAAAGTAAAATATGCCACCACCATTACCACCTAGACCAACAAAAGAAAATGTAGAACTAGCGAATGTAAGGGTGAACTTACGCGAAACAAAGACACGAGAGGCGGGACGACGAGAGGTAAAACTCGTTGAACTAAGACCAATACGAAACATAGGTATAAACGGCTTTTCATACCCCTTTAGAAATCTTGACATTAACTTTTATGATATGGATGCGATTGAACTAACAATTATGAGAGTAGTAAGAGATGTTAAAACCAGAGGTATGACAAACGAAGCAAGTATTCATATTAAGTTTGGTTATATAACGGATGTTGATGACAGCCAAAATAGTTTATTTTACAAATGGAAAGCTTTCAATTCCGTTAAGTTGAAAGATATAGACGACCTATTTCGTGATATATATCTATACAACGAACAAAATCTTGAAGCCAGTGCTCACGGATATGAACGAATTATCCAATACATAAATATTCAAATTGTCCAAGAAGACGGAGGCGGATGCAATTCTTCAGGAAAGGATTTGAAAAATAAAACAGATGAAGGAATTCATATTAATCCAAGGAGTAAGGATAATAATTGTTTCTTCTATGTTGTCAAGAATATACTAAACCTTCCTTTGAAGGGTAAATCAAAACTTAATAAAAAAAGTATGTAATGATATTAGAAAAGAATTTAAACTTGAAACTAATTCTTACATACCTTTATCGGTTGGTTTTGAAATATTAAAAAAATATTTTATTGAAGGTAAGTATTTTGAAATAACTGATGCGACAACGAAACAGACTTTCAAAAACTTTGAAGACCCTTTAATTACTGCGGATGTGCTTTGTTATCTTCTTAAAGGACATTATATAAGTTTTATAAAAAGAAACAAAAATAAGTGCCCCAATTGTCTGAGGGAATATTTCAATAATCACACTTGCAATAATAAAAGGATTACATATGCGAAGGCTAAACTTAGAGAAAAAGAAAAACAAGTAAGGTCTTTATTAACTAGATTTGATGAAATGAATTATAACAATCAAGATGAGGTTTTTCATTATGACCTTGAGACTTTTACAAACCTATACGAATTGCACACCCCATACATAGCGGGCTATACAATTGCAGATATTGGTTTTAAATATGTCGCTGGCGATGATTGTATTCCCAAACTTCTTGATATAATTTTTAAATTCGCTGAAGATTTAGCAAAAAGAAAACCAAAAGCAAAATTATATGTTAATGCCTTTAATGGTTCAAAGTTTGACCACTACTTCCTTCAAAAAGAATTTATCAAAAGAAAAATTAAAGACACTCCATTGATTAATAATGGAGCCATTATCTCAATGGAATACAAAAACATAAAATTCTGGGATATGTGCAAGCACACTGAAGGAAGCATCTTCAATATCAACACTCGTGAGCCATTGGTCTTTCATGTCTTTTAGTTCCCACTTTAAGCATCCTTTGCTATCGCGGAATGGCACTCGCGGGTGTAAAAGTTTTTTTGGTGATATGTAATCAACATTATATATACCAAGTTTCCCCTTCATTTCTCCTTCGCACTCTTTTATTTCACCAGTCATAAATCATTCAAGCATTGCGGTTGGATAAAGTGAGACGACATCCGCATCAATAAGATAATCTACAATCTCATCAAACTTAATTTCGCCACTTAAGTATTTTTGGTATTGCTCTGAGATAAACTTCCTTTTGCTTGGATAAGTTCTAGCACCATACACAGCCTTTCTAAAGTCTCTTTCTTGCTTTATGGTAGGTAATTGAATGATGTATTTTGCATCTATCCTCTTTTTCCATAAATTGAATGTAAGAGACGAAGTAGAGATAAAAGCGGTTAAGTTTGTTTTGTGCTCTTCGTATGTTTGTCTATTTAGTGTGTCGTGGAGTTCCTTAAGCCCCATAACATCTTTCTCTAAATATTCTAAACATTCTTTTTTGGTTTCTTCATCCATTTCTTCCCATCGTTTCGCTTTACTATGGTCAAAGTCTCCTTTTGAAACATTACAGCCCAATGTTTCAAGGTTCTTTTTAACTTGGATACGAAGTTAAAATTAATCGCGGATACTACACTGAAGAAGCAGAACCAGTATTCAAAGAATATGTCTCAGAGTTATTCAAGAAAAAAGAAAACTCAAAGAAAGGCACACCGCAATATCTACTCGCCAAGTTGTTTATGAATGCTTTATACGGAAAGACAATCCAAAGACCAATTAACTCTGTGAGTAAATACATAACAAAAAATCACGAGTATTGGAAATTTTGGGCGAAGAATGTTATAACCGATATTGAAAAGTTTGACGAAGCAAACGGAGATTATGGCTAATCACTGGTATTCCTAGAGACGAGAAAGAAAAGGAAGAAAAAATTACGAAACCCACACATTATGGAGCCTTTATATTAGCATACAGCAGGCGAATTATGTATAAGTATATGACCGAGGCTAACCCAGACAATACCACAGACAAAGATTATTATTATACAGACACGGACAGCATTCAATCACATGTGCGACAAATTGAAAAAATAAAAAGGTTTAGAGATGTTTCAATAGGAGGGATGAATGATGATTTGGGCGATGGTAAGATAATAAGGGGTATATGGGTAGCACCAAAATTGTATATGTTGGAGTATGTTAAGAAAGGCGATGAGCAAGGCAAGACACATTTCCACTTTAGAGGAAAAGGATTGGACTTGAAGAAATTAAATTCTACTGCTTATGAGTTAATGGACAATGGAGAAAGTTTAACAAATACAAGAGACTTCTTAATGAAGAAAATCCACACTACTAGAAACAGCAAGCAACAGCACATTGAACACTTTAGCATTCAACACCAAAAGAATGTTGTAAAAGTTGTAAATAAGACGAGATGGTGCGGACGAGATTTCTATACTGATAATGATAGCATTCCGCGAGGATACCATATAAGGACATAAAAAAATTAATTATTAAAAAAAAATAATTAATTTTTTTTCAATAAATTTTTTACCACTCTATATATACCAATGACCGCCCTAACCAGACTATGCGAGAAGTTTGAAAAACTCTCTATTGAAAATAAAAAAGAAACATTTTCTCTTACCGATGTTAAAAAGATAATTAACGACGAAATCCAAATGATTGAAAAGGCACGGGCAGGCAAGCCAAAGGACACTTTTCCATTTGGTAAGTATAAAGGTAAGAAAATTCAAGATATAGCGGTTATTGATAAGCCATACCTTGAATGGGTTATGAAACAGCCGTGGTTTGAGAAATTTACGGACATTAAAAGTGAAGTAAAAAAATATTTACAATAAAAAATAATATTAATAGTATATCAATGACAGACCTAAGCACCAAGCAGGACTACTTGAATGAAATTGAAAAATGGAACCTTGATGTTTCTATGAAAAAGCCCACGATTAAATGGACTAAGCCTGACATTGTATCTTTCTATGAGCAATACAAACCCCGCGATGACAATGTGAAAGTAGTTATTCCGTTGGAGGCCACATTAGACTCCAACATAGTTGAAGATGCGACCTTCGGTCAGCAAGAAGAGAGCACTCCTTTTAAGGAAACAGATCTTGTTGTGAGAGAGACTGGAATTACGGAAATAAAGGCTAATGTAGGAGAAGAGATAGCGACTGCTACATGTACAGAAGAAGGATGTATATTAAAGAAAGATGTTGTTCTTCAATATGGAAAGTATAAAACAATGAAAATTGAAGATGTTGCTAAGATTGATAAACCATACCTTGAATATTTAATTCAACAACCTTATTTTAATAACAAAGATGCGGTAAAAAAATATTTGTGATATGATATTCTATTGTATTTTTTTTTGCTTTATTGGTCTTCTATAAAGTTCGCGATTACATTAATATTGCTACCAGCACCTGCCGACACAGCCTTCTGTGTGAATGTCAAAACATCGTTCGGTGTTAATTGAATATCGTATGTTCTGATATTAATCTGTTGAGTTGAGGCGGCATTTACATAAATCTTAAAAATTGTCGTTCCGTTGGCGATAGCGGTTGCTTTTGTGTCTGTATCTACGATTGAAGTTGTGGCATCAACATCGGCAAAACCAGCCCCTGTTAGTGTTCCATTCAATACCATTCTGACGACATTTGACTTAGTATCTTCATTTGTAATACTTACCAAGGAAGGAAAGACATTTGAATAGTTGGTTAGGCTATTATTGAATAGTGCTTTATTCCTGATACTTAAAATGGGGCTTTCAGTGGTGCTCGTTTTTTCGTCTCCTTCCGCAGTATTTGTAATACTTGTATTAATAGTATTTGACCCCTCAATGAATAAACTAGCACTCGCCGTTTTAAGAATTTGTATTCCAGTCTTTGCATCATTTCTCATTACGGCTGTAAAGGGTAATGTCGTATTTCGCAGGCTTACACCATTATTAGCATTCGCATACTCAATCATATGAACTAGTTGGAAATCACCAGTCTCTGGATTTTCAATTGAAAACTTAATAGCGCCAAATCCAAGATACTGAAATTGAATTTGAAATACATTTCCTACGCTGCAATCTAAGGCAGGCATAGCCGAAGTTCCATCGCAAGGGTCGTCCCAATCTACTTGGTCAATATAATCTACAGCATTTCCCGAACAATGTGCGATATTCATTCCTGCTTGATTTTTGTAAAAATAAAAGCCATTGTTAAGGTCGTTTCCTATTCCAATAAATGAATAGTAATCTTTTGTATCATCCGTTGTCCATAGAGCAGTAAAGCGAGCAAGTACACCCGTTCCAGTTCTATATTTTATTCTCCTTTTACTTACTAATCCAGCATCCGCCGTCGCATTTGCTTGAGTTTTCAATTCTGCCATATTTTCCAAAAATGACACACTTGCTTTAGTTTCTGTTTTTGTCCATATCCTAGTATTAATGGTATATGGAAAGATTTCTTGTAATACTGGTGTTAATTGCGCAGTTGTTGTTTCGCCGAAGGCTGTCTTCATATTATCAATGTGTCCATCATATCCTACTTTTAGGTTAATGAACTCTCCTTTAGGATTTTGTGCTACCAAATTTCGTTGGTGGCTCATTGTTCTATATTATCAAAAAAATAAATTAACTATCAAAATTAATAATTGCCACTTAACTAATTGTAATCATATTTGCCTTAACCTGAACCTCTCGCTGAGTAATGGCCACGGTGTAGTGGTTGTAGGCAGCATTTACGGTGGTCGCAATAAACTCCCATCGTCGCTCAGTATCAAGGCTTAAACCACTGATTTCATTTTGGTCTTTGCTCCATAGCGGGCGGGTATTATCCCAAGCATCAACCCAGAACCAATTGTATTTATACACATCGTTATTCAACAAGGCCGAACCCTCAACCTTCGGCTTCAAATACATATAGTCTTCTTCGCTCGCTGTGTCAATGTTGAATTCTTGCTGGCGGGAACCATCCAGAGTAGTGTAGAAATTGACAACCTTAGCGGCGGCGCGGTTATCGTTGTCATAGGCTGTGTTCTTTCTTTCTTCTGTGTTAAAAACAGAGTGATAAATCTTCTTCAAACGGCGACCATGACCTCTGTCAAATCGCATAATAATGTTTTGGCTTGTGCTTGCTTGTGTAGTATTCTTATAAACATAGGGATAATCAATATTGAAGTTCATGCCTTCGGGGCTAGCAATCTTCTGCTGGATTGATTGAATGACATCAGGGTTCGTTTCAACAGCAAGAAACAAGGCAAGATTGGTGACATCAGCAGATACAGCCATAGGCATGGTAGCATTTCCTGCGGCAAGATAAGCAGTGCTAAGACAAGTAGCGGCACCATTCGTCACCGTATAACCGGTTCTGTCAGTAGCACCCCACACAATCCGCATAGTCAAAATTTCTGGAAACATAATAGTCTTATCAAGTGCGAAAATAGTGTTAATAATCATACCCAAAGGAATTTTAACGTTAATGGCCAAAGCGGCATTCGCTCCACTTCCCACAAGATACTTCGCCTCGTTGTAATTAACATTTACGGCGGATAGTGCTCCAACTCCAGTCGTTAGAGCAGCATCATCGTGACGACGAGCAGAAATCACTGGCTCTCGCAATAGACCCTGAGTTGCGGCAGCAACATCGTTATTACCATCAGCGGCCGCACGAAAGGCTGTTCTAGTTGCTTCAACAACACTAACGTTAATCAAGCCGTTAGCATTACACTTTTGGAGCATACACCCCCAACCACTAGCATCGCCGTGGTTAGGAAGGTCTAAGAAATCCTTCAAACTCATTTCTGGTTTCCACAGCATCTTAGTTACCATTCTAAGATGGTTAAGGTCGCACAGATAAACACCGCTACGGGTCTGAAGTTGTATCTGGCTAATTTGTGAAAGGCAGTCCATAAAAATTCTTGAATAAGTGTTGGCGCCCGCTGCTCTCATAGTATAAGTAAAACTCAAATAAGACCGAGCGAGATTGAACGGGCGGCTAATAAGGTCAAAACTTCGTTCTTGCCCTCCAGCAGTGGTGACTTCAAAGGTTCCAGAGCCCTCACGTGGAGCGAGTTTATTCAAACGATACGAAGCACTGATATAGTCAGTCTTGCTGAAATCCAATTCGCCTCCGTGTTGAGTTGGCATTTTGTTTTTTGATTTTTTAGGCAGTCGTGTAAGTTGTTTAATACACAAATATATTCATAGGAAAAAAATAATTAAATCAAAAATTAATTAAATTACCCCTACCGCGATTTTAACAAATTGAAAAAGGATGTAAATAAATTAAAATAATTAGTCTCTCTGTAAATCAACAATGTCATAACAACTCCCAAACCATTAAGATTTATAGCCTGATCGTTTTCGTCTGTAAGATAAAACTTATATACATTATTTGAACTGGATGATAATTTCTTACCATACTCCGACCCACTTCCGTCGTATATAACGGCTCCAAATGGAATATCATTCGCCGTGTATATTTCTTGTAGCACGTGATTATCACCTTCCCCCACTAAGTCAGATTGAAGGTATAAAGTCTTTTCTCCAGTTAGAATAATTACGTTCGGCGATTTAATAAAATCAGTGGCGAAGAAATATGTTGAATTTCTATCAAACCCCATTACTTCGTGAATACGGGTATCACTATCAAATATAAATCGCGGTTGAATACCTCCGTTATTTGAAACACTGAATGTTAATTTGCCATCTTCTGGTTCTATGTTGGTATTATTACTTGAGACGACATAAGTATAATTGTTTGGGCTGTCTGCGGTTAGCACCTCCGACAACTTATTTTTTAGATTGTTCATTGTGTAGTTTCCCTCAGGTATCGTAATTAAAGCCTCATACCCGTCTTCGCTAAGAGTAAAAGTATTATATGGTGATGCCACAGAGTAATATGACTTCGGCACATAGATATGAAGAATTTTACAATGTGTGGGATTGTCTAGTGATTTTAAGTTTATTTCGTGTGTAAAGTCGCTATCTGTGCCAGTTATTCTGTTTTTGCTGTTGATATAGTAAATACTACTACGTCGCCCTCCCTTATAGTCCATTGTATAGATATTTTAGAATAGCGCTTTCGTTTCACTCTCGCTTATTCTAAAACATCGTTTTTTTATTTTGGAAAAATTAAATCTGTTTTCGATGTTTATCAACAAACGAGAATGAGTGAAACGAATGAGAGTGTAGTTGATAAATATCTTTCAAATAAAAGTATCAAAATTACCATACCCATTCTGTGCTTTTAATTTCTCCGCTTCTTCTTCTGTTAAGTCTGTGAAACCCGAACTAAACTTAAAGCGATTACCTTTCGCCCGCTCCATTAAAAACCTCATTGAGTGCCATCCACAAGTTGAGGAAGTATCACTCTGTTGTTTTACTTGATTAGCCTTCATTAATAAATAACTATCGGGGTGGCTTTTGTCAATTAGTCGTTTCATTTGTTGTTGAAAGTCTTCCGTTGGTTGGTAAAGTGCTAATGGGTCATACACTTCCACTGACCTGTCTTTATCCAGACTTATCCATACGGCGATCCAATGAGACCCTGATTGATTGTGGTTGTCCAAATTCATAATAAATCCGTATCGCTTTCTTTTTTCTGGATTTAGTTTGTAGATTTCATCACTTGCTATCGCTCCGAGATACCATCCATATTTTTTCATTATGTCATCTATTTCGTTAGTCATTAGCCCGCGCCCCTCTCCTTGTAATGGGACTTGCTCTGGCTGTGGTTTTGACTCTGCCTCTGGTTGCTCTGGCTGTTGCTCTGGTTGCTCGGGCTCTGGCTGTGGTTGTTCTAATGATGTGGTAATCGTAGGGGGTAGCGGTTGGGGCATCCCTTCATCAACATTTAAATCCGCTGAAACTTGTTTATCTACATTTGGGTCTATTGTCATTTTGCTAGTTAGAGTTTTTACAAAATCCTTTTTATTCATTGTGTGCCTCCAATCTTTGCGGGCTAAGTATTTTTTTATTTTCGCTATTGAAAATACCTTATCAATTAATTCATTTACTGTTTTCGCTCCAGTGTCTACGCGACGCTTGGGGGTATGGTAGGGGGTTTTTCCCCCTCCAGCACCTTTTTGTTCAGTAATACCCATATACTCTTCATATCTAGCGTAATCCGCCACTTTTCTTTTTACGTTTTCCACCTCACTTCCAACATCAATATTAAACCTTTTAATCATGTTAATAATCCACTTTGAAGTGTCTTTGTAATTTAATTTGTTATGACCATCATTATCTAGTCTCTTTTTTAAAGCCTGTGCTAACTCTTTTATGGTAATGGTTGGGTGATAAGTTTTTGAAAATCCAGAGATTAAAAATTGATTAATTTGTAAATTTTCAAGATGCTTACCCTTTTCTTCTGCTTTCTTTTTTTCCTTTTCAAGTTTTCTTTGTATTCTTCTGCTAATTTTTTCTGTTCTTCTAAAGACGTCGCTGTGGCTATAGCCGTCTGAATATCTTGACTGGCTTTTTGTAAGTCTTTGAGACTCATCTTTTTAATGAATTTATCTGTATATCCTGCTAATTTCAGTGTTTCAATATCGTTCTGCTTTTGCTTTTTTTCTTCCTCATATTGCTCTTTCGTTTTCAATGGTGCTTCATCTCCTAAATTAGGTAAGGCTGGTGCTTGTGGTGGTGCTCCAAATGGTGGTGCTAATGGTGGTGCTTGTGGCGGTGCTCCAAATTGTGGTGCTTGTTGTGGCTGTCCAAATTGTGGTGGCATAATATATTGATATTGCGGTGGCGGTGGCAATGCTTGTATTCTATTTTTTCTGTCTTCTTCATATTTTACATCCTCTATGAGTTTTTGTTCCCTTCTTAGTTCTCTGTCTTTTTGTTCTTGTCGTTCCTTAATATCTGATAGTTCATTGCGGTGTATCCTTGCTAACTCATCCTGCCTTTCCTTCGCATCTGCTACGTCTTTTCGTTCTAGCCTTTTCTTTTCTTCTTCTAAATCCTCCCTTTTCTTCTTTTCCTTTTCTTCCTCGTCATGTATTAACTCATATTTCTTTTGTAAGTTGCTTTGTATCTGGTTTCGGTTCTCATGTTCAAGACGATTGAAATCAGATTTGATTATTTTTTCTCTTGGTTTGCGGCTAGCCCTTTGAGACTTTGGTTTGCTAATATATTTCATAAAAAGTTTAACGATTTGTAATGTGCTTAAATCATTTGTTTTCTTACCAAAATTAAGATAATATTTTTTGCCCTTCTGAATAATATACGGCCTCCCGCTCTTATTTCTATAAACTCGTGGTCGACGGACTTTTACCCTTTTCACATTCTTAGTCTTAGCGACCATTGTATATAATTAAACAAAAAAATATTTTCAATTCGTTTGTATGAAAAATCATTTAATGAAACATGTTTTATCTAAACTTTACAGCACCTCCTCGTTGCTTACCATACCCAAGTTTTGCGGCAGTAGCACTAACACTACCAGCGTAAGGCACCCCAACACTACTCAACGCCCCCGCAGTCCTAGAGATTACCTTATTATCGCGAAGAAATTTATTAACAGCCAAGGCGGTTTTTCCGACCTTAGCCCAGTTAATCTTTCCTCCATTTTGACCACTCTTCTTCTTTGATAATCTCGGACTTGTCCGAGATACTTTTTTTCCTCCCTTCTGTGGCATTGATGGATTGTATCCGATGTTATATCCTGATGGTTGTGAAATTATCACTGGTGATACTGGCATATATAATACAGAAAAATAATTAATTACGAATTTTATGTTTTTACTTAAGACGATAAGCAAAGTTTTTGCGTAATTCATCATCAACACTCGAAACATAAAGAAAATTAAATCTCTCTTTCGTCGCCTCGTGATACTTTTGAAGAAAGTAATCAAAATCAAAAGATAAGTCTAAGTGTTTATACACGAGTTCCATTTTGTCCTGAGACTGGCTTGGAAAGATTAATAAATAATCTAACTGCTTAATTGCTTCTGGCCGTAGGTCGTTCAGATACTGACTAGACATAATCACCTTTGATTTATAGTGCCTATTCTTTTTTAACAAATCGCTTACGGACTTATCTCTTAAACCGCTCCCTAAATCATCCAAAACAAAAACAACCTCTGGAGAAATATACTTACTTGGTCTTTCTTTCGGTGCCTCCTTTATCTGTTTCTTTTCTTTGCCGAAATAAAGAAATTGTGGTTTCTCTATTTCTTCTTCGTCTTGTTTTACTTCGCCCTCCTGCTCTTCGTCTGGTTTGTTCAGTTTGTCTAATTCATAGTCTATGACACTATCTCCGACACGTCGGAGATTACCATCAGATTTAAAAAAAGTATATATCGCCATCGGGTTTCCCCTGTTCTTAAAGTGCTTTACCATTGCTTTATAAATGTAGTCCTTGTGAATTGTTGAAGCGATAATAACAATACGGGTTTTTCTGTCTGTTGTCCTTTTCAGTGTTTCAAAGAGTGCTGTCGTCTTCCCGCTCTTCTTTCTAGCAAGTAGAAATATGTTGGCATACGGCTCATTAAATAATTTATAGCCCTTGGCTTTTTTATTTCCATCACCCTCTTGTTTTACTGGCTTCACCTTAATGCTATTGATTTTTTCCATGATATTTTAGAATTGCGCTTCGTGCTGTCGCACTCTCTCTTATTCTTAAACATCGTTTTTTCTTTATGGTTTAAAATAAATCGGTGTTCGATGTTTATCAACAAACGGGAAATCTGGCGATTAGCCAGATAGGAGTGAAGTTGATAAATATCATTATTAAGCAAGAAACTCTAGGCACACAACAATTCGCCCCGCTAAATTTCCTGTGTCAATATTTCCGCTGTCAGTTTCAAGGATTTTAAATGTATATTGGCCGTCAGTCCATCCGACAACACCCAAATTATAACCGAGGTTTGAAATGTTTGCTATATTACTATCCGCAAATGTGCCAATAATTCCAATTCTATCCATGTAAAGAATTCTGGTTTTTGTCTCTGTCTGGTCGTTCATATAGTGGATAAACTTAACATTCATTTTGGTGGGTGTGAATGACATTTGGATATTCTTATTAAATGTTTTGCTTCCTCCAGCAAAATCATTGCTTAGAAAAATAATCTTTTGGTATTTGAACTCACTCATAAATTATATAATATAATATATAAAAATGTTATTAATATTATTATTTGTGTGCTCAACTATTGCTCGGACTGCCTGCGACTTTTACTCACGGATAAGTGAAAAAAAGAATGTAAGTTGTGTTTATTGTATCCAGAGCGGGATTAACTCAAAAATCAAATGTATTTACAAACCAATGTCAGATTGGTGTATTAGTTTTGATGAAGCCATTCCTTTAATGTGCTCAAATGATGATATGTGGTATAAAATACATACCTATGAATGTTCATTTCTTTGAAGAAGGCGATGGAAGGCATATCCCAATCAAAAGTGTTAAAATACCGACATAAGTATTAGCAACCTCGCACGGCAAGTTCTTTTCAGATAGCCTTACGATACAAAGGGTGATGATGGAGATAATGACACCCATTTGAAATAAGTATTTAATTAGTCGGCTGTCTGTCGGTCTATTTTTCATACAACAGCACGACCAGTTATCTTCCAATTCATGCTCTACTTTTTTTTCCTCAGTCTTTAGTTCTACTTCAAGAACGCGGGATTTTAATTCTGGAGTTAGTTCGCCATCCATATCCATAATAGGCGGGGGTCTGTGAAGTCTAGTCGTATTATTGTTTGACATTTTCTCTAATTTCTTGTAGTATATTCATGAGATTTTTATTTTCTTTTTCTAATAAATCTATCCTTTCTGATAATTGTTGAACGGCCTTAATTAATGGTGCGATAAACTCGGAATAACCTATACCATAACCGACATCACCACTATCAATACATTTAACATCTTCTGGATTAACACTTACACCCTTCAATTCGTATTCCGCTCTTTGCTTTGGACACGGAACCATAATTTTTTCTTTTATAAATCCGCCAAAATCTAGCATATCCATTTCTGTTAGTGTTTCTTCTAATTCCTGTGCTATTAAGCCAGTCCTACATTTCTTGTTGTCAGCAATCATACGATAGCAAACTGGATTTAACTTATTAATAAAATCTAAGCCTAAACAATCCTTTATATCTTCTTTTTTTCTCCTGTCTGAATATTGAATTGGATTAGACAATACCCATAATTGTCCATCGCTCGCTTTCAAAGACATTAAAGCAGTATTTGAATTATTCTCCCATATGAACCCACTCGTTGAAGAACCATTCACTCTAAATCTAATAGAATAAGAAGTTAATCCTCCGCCTACTCCTCCTGCTGGTGCTGTTCCTCCACTTAACGATTTACTTGCCCCAGACTGGCTCATATAAATCCCCCAGTTTGAATCTCCAATGTCCCACATAAATATTCCTCTCGTATTCGTCCCGTCTGTTTGTCCTTGAATTGCTATTTTAGCCCCATTAGTTGATGCCGATGCCGTTGTTAGCACCCCAGAATATGTAATCCCCGCATTTGCCGTTATTGCCTTTGAAGCAGTGATTGCTGTGTTGTTAATTCTAAATAATTCTGTCGCCGCACTATGATAAAATACGTGACTATCGGCAGAATTAACATTATATAACAATGTATTGTTGGAGACACCAAATCCAAGAAAAGCAGTCGTTGATGATGTTCCTCCATCCCATAAAACCAGTTTATTGTTGGCCAAGGCACTTCTATCAATGAAAACACTTTTTCCAGCACCTACTACTATATTGTCAGTCGTTGTTAATGTAGTTGTTGATATACCCGCATTTGCTGTTATTAATCCACTCGCGGTTGCCGTTGTTGTTGATATACTCGCATTTGCCGTGATTAATCCGCTCGCTGTTAAGGCTGTGGTTGATATCCCCGCGGTTGAAGTAATTGTCGTTCCAGTTATTGTTCCGCCATTTGTTATATTGTTTGAGTTCATATCTAAGGCACCATAAAACCGCATACCGCCAGCATTGTTAAAACGGACAATGTCAGACGAAGAACTTTTATTGTCCAAAAGTTTTGAAACATAAAGTCCCGCCCCTTTTACATCAGATGCTACATTCGTAAATACATAGCCTCGTTGGTTCGCGGTTCCACTTGTAGCGGTATTTAGAGTAAATAAGAAATACTGATAATCTCCTGATGTCTGTGAAAAGAATATATCTCCTCCATTTTGGTTTAATATCCTCGCCCCATTATATGTTATATTTCCGCCATTAGTGATAGTTTGATTATTAAAATCTGCATTGTTCGTTAAAGTTAGATATTTTATCGTAGTGCTCGCACCATTAAATGTTTTACTTCCTGTTATGGTTTGGTCTCCTGTTAATTTTACATTTTGTCCGTCCAATGTGTCCGCATACCCTTTTGTCGCTCCGTCTGTTGATAATGTTGGAGTTCCAAGGTTGGCTATTTTGCTACTATTACAATCTAACCCCGAAGCATTTACCCAACCGACTATCGTCCCGTCAATAATAAAACTTATTTTTTTCGCAGAAATTTCAAAGTTGTAATATGTCGCTGTTTTCATATCCAAACTAGCAATTGACCCGATATTGGCTGTGGAGTTAAAAACCACGAATGTTCCTTTTGTTGTCGCATTCGTTGAATTTCCTGTTATTTCAAGACCACTGCTATATGTCTTAATTCCTGCTATGGTTTGGTTTCCTGTTAGTTTCACATTTTGGCCGTCTAATGTATCCACATAACTTTTATTTGCTCCGTCCGTTGTTGCCGATGGTGTGGCTAAGTTTGTTATTTTGTTATTATTCAAAGATAGTGTAGTGCCAGATGCGGTTATAATTAAAGTATTACCCGAATATAACTCAACATACGAACCCGTTATTTGTATCGGATACCAAGTCGCTGTTGCTGTTTTTTGTGAGGCAATCATTCCTATTTTTGTATCAAATGCTATGCCGATGCCGTCAAAAGTAGTTGGATTGGACGAACCACTTACTTCCAAAGTTGATGTAAATTTTTTATTCCCTGCTATGGTTTGGTCTCCTGTTAGTTTAACCACCGAAGTCAAGAGTAGAAACATCCACACCATCAACAAGATTAACATTTGTTATGCTTTGACTTTTCATATCAATCCCCGCACTAGCATTTATTATGTTGCTGAATGTTTTGGTTCCTGCTATAGTTTGGTCTCCTGTTAGTTTGACCACAGAAGTATCAAGAGTAGAAACATCAACACCATCAACATTACCAACATTTGTTATGTCAAATCCTCCCATATTTAAACTGCCCGTCATAGCCGTTGTTCCGTCCTTTGCTAGTTTGGTGTCGGTATATGCTTTTGTTGAAGCATCGCCGTCATAGAATGGTGCGGGCAGTCCGCTGATTGCCGTTGTGCTGTTAAAATTTAAAACATTATTTGTCAATGTCATTCCGCCCCCTGTTGTTGGTGCAAAAAGTAAAGACGAGCCAACAAAAGATAATGGATAGCCCGTTGCTCCACCTGCCTCCAACGAATAGATAGAGCCCATATTATTGTTGTAATTGAAGAATAATTTGCCTGTGTTTAATGGATTTGAGTCTTTTACGGCCACATAAGTAGTAAATGTTTTATTCCCTGTTATGGTTTGGTCTCCCGTTAGTTTTACCACCGAAGTGTCAAGAGCCGAAGCATCAACACCATCAACATTACTGACATTTGTTATGTTAAATCCTCCCATATTTAAATCTCCAAACATCATGGCGGTGCCATCTAATCTTATAAATGGAGAGTTTGTATTGCGCCATTGGCCTGTTGAATAAATGAGCAGTTGGTTATCGGCGGGTGTGCCTGTAATCAAAACATCGCTGTGTGTATTAATTGAGCCATCCGCGGACACTTTATCATTATTGTCTTCGTGCTCTGATATCCAAGTATCAACATCTTTGCTATTTAGTAAATTAACTCCCGTTATATTCAAATTACCACCCATACTAATGTTGCCGAATTCATCCACATTTATTGGAAATGTTTTATTTACCCAGTTTATTGAGTTATATGTTAGATAACTATTCATAGCAATTGGTGCTGTTATGACGACATCGGTAAGTGTATCAATTGAACCAATGGTTGTATTTCTCCATTTGCCATCTACATAATTATATGTTAAGTATTGCCCGACCACTGGTGCGGATATGTTTGTGTCTATGAGATTGTATAGACTGGTTTGGTGCGGATTACTTGTATTGGAGCGGTGTTGAGTTGAGGCTTTAACTTCGTCGTTGTCCCTTACTCGTTGCTCTGTGTAGTATAAATTTTTTCCTTCTTTGACATCTGTTGTTGATTTTAAAGCGAGCCGTGTATCAAAGCGGTTATCAGTGAAATAAAGATTTACGGGTTCGGCATCTTCTGGCACTCTGTCTGTGTTTAAACCAAAAATATTAGTGTTGGTAAGGTCTAAGTTTTTTATGTCTAGACTATCAACTGCCAACTCATTAAGGCCTAGTAAGGATTTATATTGACTACCCATTGTATATTATAATAAATAATTAATTTGTAAATACTAAAAATATATTAATCTTAGTATAGAATGCCGTCCGCAGAAGCAAGTCGTAAGAACTGGGGTAGTGCTGTGGAAGGAATAAAAGCGAAAGCAAAACAACGAAAGATGGAGCATGCCAAAAATGTATTGGCGCAATATAGAAATGCTGTAAAGCAAGAAGACGAAGATATGGAGGAACGAATAAAACAAATTGAAGAAAAGAACTTGGCTAAGGATATTATTACTGAACATGATAATGATAGCCCAGAGGAGAAGAGTGAGAGTGAGGACGAGGTTGATTTCACTGATATAATTGCCGAAAAGATGGCTAAGATGAAAATTAAAAGAGCGAAGGCGGAGACTAAGAGAGCGAAGAAAAAGAAACCAGATCTATTTCAACGAGTTGAAATAGATCGGCCTGAGAGTGAAGAAAGCGAAAGTGAGAGTAGTGAAGAAGAAACACCAAAACCAAAGAAAGGTAAGGATAAAAAATCAAGTAGTGTAAGTGTAAAGGTATATAATCAGTCTTCAGGTGCTAAGAAAGAAAAAAGTGATGAAATAGATAGAGTGTTTTTAAAATTCTAAGATATTACCAGAGATAGTGATAAGAATAATAATTCGCATACTCTGGATTATTATAAGTTAATTCACCTTTTGAATTTTTTATAGCCTTAGCTCTTGCTCTATAATTTTTTCTTCTTACTTTATCTAAATTGTCTAAATGTGAATATAGTCCTATGTGGTCTTTATAATGTTCATATCTAGTATCACCAAAATTGATAACCTTACCTTTTGGACTAATGACTTTATATTTTTTATTTTTAATGTTGGACTTTAAAAATCTCATTGTATATAATATGGACTATAAACATACAATTATTCATACACAGAATGCGGATAGCCAACTTGAGGACACACCAACGGGAGAAGTAGTACCTTTGTTTTCGACTACTTCGGAAACAAAAAAGACAAAAGAAGAAGAAGCCCTTGAACTTCACCACCAGAAAAAGAACCCAAAAATATGGAATACGATATGGGTTGATAAACCATTAGACCAAGTCTTTCTTGACTTAGCGGACATGAGTAAAATAAAGGACAAAAAGGGGAATAAAGGCTATGCTTGGATGCTTTGTTGGATCGATTGTCATTCCAGATTTTTAATAATCATTCCACTAAAAAATAAAACAGCAAAAGAAGTATATTATGCTTTGAAATCTATACCTTATAAACCGAAGTCAATTACAACTGACAGCGGAGGAGAATATAAAGGTGCTACTCGTGATTATTTTGTTGAAAATGGAATTAAACACGATGTCGTTGAAGTCGGCGACCATAGAGCACTTGCTGTAGTTGATAGAGTTATAAGAAGTATTAGAAGGTGGTTGGACCTTTTATTTGAAACAAATAGAAATTTTGATTGGGTAAGTTATATTCAAGATTTAGTTAATGAATATAATCGTAAAGTTCATCGGGGAATTCAGGCCAGACCCGTGGACGTATTTGCTGGGAGAGATAAGAACAAACAAACTATAACTCGTGATAACCTTATTAATGAATTCAATATTGGCGATAATGTCCGTAAGGAAAACAAGAGGAATGTTTTCAGTAAAGGTGGTAAGACATTCAGTAAAACTATATATAAAGTCAAGGGACGAACCGGATTTAAAATAATTTTGAATAATGACGAATTAGTGAGCCCTAGAGATTTATTAAAAACTGATTTTACAAAACCTATTGACGAAGAAAAAGAAATCAAAGAACAAACGAAAGAGATTATCAAGGAAAAGAAAACAAAAGAACAACTAAAAAGAGAAAGTATTGACAGCGATAATATAAGAGCAAGTAAAAGAGAAAGAAAGGCGAAAGTAATATTAGATTTGTAAAATAAATAAGAATAAATACTGCCGAAGACACTCAGTTTTTATCAAAATTAAGAACGATTGTCTGTGCCAGACTTGCAGTAAAGAGGTTCCCCCACATCCTGAACATAATATCTCTTCGCTGCAGCCCACTTGTGAAAGACTCTAACAACTCCTCCGCCGTCAATTGTTACTGCTAGGTAATCTGCTCCTGTTGGGAATGGCCTCATAAGAATTCCCTCCACACAGCCTGCCTGAGTGAAATTAAAAACTCGATCTCGCGAATTCGGAATTGAAGAAAACTTCACATAGCATCTCTTGTTTTCTCTTAGTTGAGCTGGGGTAGGGGCAGTCAGTTTGACTTCTTTGTTCTCCGTCAGTACTTCCGTCTCAGGCGAAGGTTGGTTGATGTCAAGGTCTGCAAATTCTTCAACTGGTGCTTCCTCGGACATTCCTACAGCACCACAGACATCAAGGGTTTAGTCCTTTTGCGAAAAATCACTTTTTGCTTTCTGAGAAAGACAAATTCTGAGAAAAAACACAAGGTTTTCTGGAAATGTTTTTTTTGTGGTGCGGAGTATTTTAAGCGAATTCACACGGGAAAAAGTGGCAAGAATTGAAAATGGATGGAAAAAATTTAGCCGTAAAGGAAAAGTGGTAATACTTGATGGATTTTTCCAAACCGGAGACGGGAAAGGTGAGGCGAAAAAGCCCACTAGACGAAATTCGTCGTGGACAACTTTTCGCTTTTTAAGTGTGCGGTATAGGATAGATTTGTGCTCATAGTACGCATAAATAAGAACACAAATGAGTGACGAGAGCGATAATAGTGATAATGATTATGCTGATAGAGAAGAAAACAATAAATGGATAGAGAAATTAAGAGATAAGCCACGTAATGAATTAGTAAAAAGTAAGACATATAATGATGCAAGAATGGATAATATACTAAGCAAACTTGACCGCAATGAACAGGAGCGAATGGAATTAGAGAAACAAAAGAAAGAATGTGAAAATAAGGCGAGTGCTATTGATGAATTACTTGACCGACGTCATGATGAAGTAGCACGAAAAGAAAAAATAGAACAACTGAAAAGAGAGAAAAAAAGAGAAGAAGAAAAAAAGAAAAAACAATTACGTCTACTTGAGCATTGGTTGTGTGCGGAAGAACAACCAATGGGTGTAGAAGACGAAATACGTGCTCGTAAAATGATTGATGGAGGAAAAACTTCATCTGAAATCATTCAAGAGTATGAAGCCTACAAAAGGCGACGAATTTCCTAATTAGAATTTTAGTCAACCTACAAATATGTGTTGAAACTATTAGTTTTTATTATACCTGTTTAGTGGTGTTGGTTTCCACATTGAAAAGACCCTACCACACCAACTGCATGTGTGGTAGAAATGTTAAATATGCTGGCATATTCAACATAGCATCCTTGGACTGCTCGCAAGAAAATCTACTTCGAAGGTAATACATATTTTTTCTGTTGCTTGTGGTTGTCGTTTTGAGTGCTTTTGGCCTTCTGTATTGATTACCTGTGTGATATGTCTAGAAGCCTTAATCGCAGTTCATGTCGTGAATTTGAGGAACGCAAATTCATGACACGAACTGCGGTATCATCTACTCTCAAGAGCTATTGATTTAACTAGATAGTGAAAATTAAATTATTAAAAATTATTAAATTATTAATAGTAATGAAAATTAAATTATTAAAAATATTAAAAATATTAAAATAAAATAAAATAAAAATAGATTGAGTATTAAAAATAAAATAAGATAGAATAAAATAAAAGCAAAGGAGAAAATAAAAGTAAAAATGGAATAACATAAAGGTAATATATATTAGATATATTAATAGAAAAAAATTATATATGTATATATGTATATATATATATACAAATATATATATATATATATTATATATATATGTATAAATATATATGTATATGTATTATATATATATGTATATATATATATATATATATATGTATACAAATATACTAACTAATACAAAATCTATGATAGGCCTGATTATATGTATTTCCTTTTTGTCTTATAAAAAATTTTAAAAAATATTTATTAATAGATCTGTTATATGCCTGATCATGCGTATTTCCTTTTTTGTCCCGATCGGCCCGGCCGGGTAAGTATTGCCATTTTGGTACTGTCATATTTGCATTAGACGTGAATATTCACGATCAGCAGAATTTTACGTGTTTTGTGGTGTAACTGCATTTTTGTGGTCGTTGGTGGCACCAGGTGGCACCGTGTGATACGGGCGAAAAAGGCAGCAGTTGTTGCAATTTCGGCAATGCCGAAATGTCCCTGGGTGGTGCCCCTTTCGGCCGTATCACCCGGTGGCACCATTCACCACTTTTTTCATGCCATAGTTTGAGACATCTGCCACGGGTCTGGCCCCTGCCACCTGGGGGGAAGGAGGGTTTTTTGCCCCTTCCTGAAAAGTTGTGGATAAACTTCCCGACTTCACGTCTCATAGCCACATTTTGTGGTGGAAATTCACGTTAAAAGGGCGAAAAAGGCAGTAGTCGCTGCAAATTCGGCAAAATGCCGAAATGTCCCTGGGTGGTGCCCCTTTCGGCAATATCACGCTGGGTGGCACCGGTTGGCGTGTGTTTGTGAAAACACACTTGATTTTTCTGGTGGCAGGATTCTGGTGGCCAAACTTTGTGGCTGTCCCCTGCAAAATTAGCTGGTCCGTTTCGGTCGGGGAAAGTGGCATTTGACTTTTCAGGACACTCGCTATCAGAATCTGCAATAAAAAAATTGTGGTGTGCGGTGGCACCAGACCCGTCCCACAAGTGCGGGTCTCCTTATTTTTAGGATTAATACTGACCACACATTTTTTTTAGCAAGCAGGCACCGTGCTAAGTACGGGGTCTGCTTGTGCTCGCGGTGTGGTGTACTCTCACACACCGCTCACCGCAGTGATCCTGGACGTGGCTACACGCTGGCTACCCCCTGCACCGTGGCTACTCACGCACTGGCTACCCCCCCCCCCCCTGCCCTGGCTACTCCCGCACTGGCTACCCCCTCCCCCTACCCTGGCTACTCCCGCACTTGCTAACCCCCCCCCCCCTACCCTGGCTACTCCCGCACTGGCTGCACCGGAAATCTGCTGCAAGAGCAAGCACCCGCGCTCTTGAGACATCTGCCACGGGTCTGGCTCCCTGGCTCCGGGGGAAAGGTAACTTTTTGCCCCCTCCCCAAAAGTTGTGGATAAACTTCCCGCCTTCACGTCTCATAGCCACATTCTGTGGTGGAAATTCACGGTAAACGGGCGAAAAATGCAGTAGTCGCTGCAAATTCTGCAAAATGCCGAAATGTCCCTGGGTGGCGCCTCTTTCGGCCGTATCACCCAGGTGGCACCATTGATCACTCTTTTCAGACCATAGTTTGAGACATCTGCCACGGGTCTGGCTCCCTGGCTCCCGGGGGAAAGGTAACTTTTGCACCCTCCCCGAAAGTCGTGGATAAACTTCCCGACTTCACGTCTCATAGCCACATTTTAGGGTGGAAAATCACTGTGAGTAGGAAATTTACCGCAAAAAGAGAAAAAATCCCTTTCAGTTTCCCTTGGAGTTTGAGACATCTGCCACGGGTCCGGCCGCCGCCCAACCCCCCCGGGGGATTTTCCTGGATTTTTAAAAATAGATTTTCAAAAAATATCAGTTTTTTGTCTCAAACTCTATTAATTTGTCTCAAGAGGGAAACTGAGGGGGGTGAGGGGGTGGCACCATTCAGCCCCCTTTTTTCGGAGCCTGTCTCAACCCTGTCTCACGACTCTGGCCTTGCCTGTGCGATCTTTAGCCTTTTTTAGGGGGTGTCTGAGACGTATGAGACACTTTTTTTAATTTTTCAAAAAATAAAATAAAAATAAAACAGAAAGGGAGGGAGGGGGGGGGTGGGGGGTTTTGGATGTGGCAGATGTCTCAAGACAAATTACCAGGGAGGGAGGGAGGGAGGGGGGGGGGGGGGGGCTTTCCGACAGGGGGGGGCCGGGGGGAGAGGGGAGGGAGGGGGGGGGGGGGGGCTTTTTCCGACAGGCGGCGCTGGCAGGAGAGAGGGGAGGGGGGGGGGGGGGTAGTTTTTTTGGGGCAGCCGTGCCCTCCTCCCTGATATTATAGGCCAAGCGTGCCCCAGAACGGTGGTGGTGCAAGGGGGGTTTGCTGTTAAAGAGGGCGGTGAGAGTGGCGCATCGCCCCCTATTGGCCATGGCTGGTCCAGGGGGGGGGGGGGGGGGTGTCTCCCATGCTGCCTATTTTTTCTTCTTTGCTTTATTAATAAAGAGTGTTACAGTGTGGTCGATAATGCTAGCTGTTTGTCCTACCTGTGGTGCCTGCTTTTTCGAAGGCCAGCTGTATTGGTCAGGGACAGGGAAAATAGGCGATCCCAAGGATCTTGCCTCGCTCGTCTGCAGACCCTATGGTGACGGCGCCTGCATCAACCCCGCGCGAGACGTCCCCGGAGGAGACACCTGGGAGGAGCGGATGCGCTTCGTGGACAATTTCCTGGACGAGATGTTGTAAATAATTAAAAAAACTTTTTCTCGTAGTCTACTAAACTAGCAAGGAATGGAGGTAGCCAGGTCCTACAAGCGCCGTCGTCTGGACGGTGCGACCGACGACTTTGTGCTACCGGTCGACGGGCAGAGCGGCGACGTCCTTGTTTCGGACGGTGACGGGGGCGTGAGATGGGCAGCGGGCGGAGTGGCCGCGAACGACGCGGTAGCGCTTAATACTGCTCACAGACTGACTACTTCCGGGAACCCGCACTTGGTTGATCTAGCCGATCTGATCACCTTGACGCTGGACACCGAAGCCAAACTAACCAGCCGGCCGGGATGACTTCCAACAGCTCCGCTTGCTTTGTGGCCTCGGCCTCTAGCAATTCTGCGCAAGCCTACCTAGCTTTTGACAGCGACTTCTCGACCTTGTGGGGCACCACTGCGCCCGACAGCTACAGCGGCAACAACTACACCGCCATGATCGAGACGATGGTCGATAATCTCCCTGTGCCTGGCGCGTGGCTCCAGCTTGATTTGGGCCAGCACGCCAAAGTCGCTGCTTATCACTTCACTTCTGCGGGTGCTATTACCGCGCCCAGGGACTGGGTAGTCGTTTATAGCGCGGACGGCAGCCGGTGGTTCACTTGGGACAGCCAGACTGCCCAGACCTTTGTAGGCGACAGCCTGCGCACGTTCACGCCTGCGACCGCGGCCGATTACGCCAGGTACCTGCGCGTAATCTGCACTAAAAACAACGAGGCGGGAGTTTGGTACATGCGGAGCCTGGCCTTCGACTACCAGCTGTACAATGCCGGCTGCATCGAGAACACCAGTTATCCGACCAAGGCCTGGCAGCTGGCGCCCAAGGCGTACGTCGACCACCAGGTGGCAGGAGCAGTGAAGTTCCCGTCGGTCATGCCTACCCAAAACGACTGTGTCGTGACCATGGACCCAGACGGCTCGATCTTTGCGGTCAAGGACAGGACGCTCAAGCAGCCATCTTTGGCTCCTAGCGGTAATGGCGCGATCGTGCTCATGGACACCGACTTTACAGTCACGACGATCCCAGACACTCTCGCGAGGCTGCCTAACCCCCTGCCCGCCTCGACCGCACAGCTGGTGACGGTCGATCCAGACGGCGTGCTAGGCCTGAGCGGCCAAGTAAGCTCGTCGACGCTCACGCTGGCAGGGGCTGCCGGCAACAGTACTCTTTCCGCGCCTGCCACTGGCTCCGTCGCGCTCAAGCTGCCTGTGGCCCTGCCCAGCGCAGGCACCAAGCAGTTCGTCACGCTCGACAGCGCGGGCCAGTTCGCTACCGGTGCCATTGGCTTCCAAGGGGGAGACAGTGTAGCAATCGGGACTTCCGCGGGCGACGGACAGCAACCGTTCGCCGTCGCGATAGGCACTCAGGCAGGCGCGAGTGGACAGGGCCAGTTTGGAGTTGCTGCTGGCTACCGGGCGGGATACTCTGGCCAGTCGGATCTCGCCGTCGCGATCGGTGCCTACTCCACGGAGAGCACACAAGGCAATTCATCAGTCTCTGTCGGTCCCTATGCTAGTACGCTCGGCTTACGGTCGGTTGGGATCGGCAGTACGGCTATCACGGGTGCTGCCGCCCAGGAATCGGTCGCAATAGGCTACAGAGCAAAAGCAGCGACATCCCGCTCGATTGTACTGAACGCCACGGGCGCTGAATTAGTGTCCGCTAGCACCGATGCTGCTTATATCAAGCCGTTGAGGTCGGGCGTCGATTCTACTACCGCCGAGAAGGCGACGCAGTGGAACAGCACGACCGGCGAACTCACCGCCTCTAAATTTACACTCCCGCTTTCGCTGCCCGCCAGCACGTCACTCGTTTCCTTGACGAGCGCGGGCCAGGTAGGCGCGTCTGCGCTCAAGGTACCGGCGTCACTGCCTGGCAGCACGTCACTGTTGACACTCGATTCCGGTGGTCAGCTCGCGACAGGGGCTGTTAGCTCGCTGTCACTCAGCGGGGCTGGAGGCACCAGCACGCTTTCCGCTCCAGCCTCTGGCTCCTCTGCACTCAAGCTGCCGACAGCCCTGCCGGGTAGCACTTCGCTAGTGACACTTGATTCCAGCGGCCAGCTAGCGACAGGGGCTGCTAGCTCGCTGTCACTCAGTGGGGCGGGCGGCACTAGCAGCCTTTCCGCACCAGCCTCTGGCTCCTCTGCACTCAAGCTGCCGACAGCCCTGCCAGGCAGCACGGCGCTGCTGACACTCGACTCCGGTGGCCAGCTCGCGACAGGGGCTGCCAGCTCACTGTCACTCAGCGGGGCCGGAGGCACTAGCACCCTTTCCGCTCCGGCGTCCGGCACATCTGCACTCAAGCTGCCGACCGCACTGCCAAGCAGTACTAGCTTGGTGTCGCTGGGCTCCGACGGCGCGCTGTTGTACGGGGACCAGGCCATCTCTCATGGTCTGAGCTTTGTAGCCACTTCGTACGTGAAGAAGCCCGACAGCATGGCGAGTAACAGCTGGAACGGCCTGGTCGCGAGTGCGTCCACTTCCGGGAACGGCAATGCGTACGACGGCTTCAACACGGGCTCAAACTTTTCTTGGCAGAGCAACACCAGTACCTACAATGCCACGAGCGGCGCCTACACTTCCAGTTCCAGCAAAACGTTTTCGGGTGTAGCGTACCCCGGAGAGTGGCTCCAGCTAGATTTTGGCACCGGTGTCGTCCTGCAACAGTACTACCTGCAAGCTCAGTCCAGCGGTCTGGATAAATCGCCAAAGACTTGGCAGGTGGGCACGTCGCTGGACGGCACTACCTGGACGCTGTGGCACACTAGCTCGTACACCTTTGTCGACGGCACTGCCATCACTCTCGCGCCGACCGACAACGCTAGGGCCGCCCGGTACGTGGCCATCGTGGTTGCTACTATCAAGGCAGGAGGGAGTTCTAGCTGGTGCGGAATCAACCACTTTGGCTTTGACTACACGTCGTGCCCCGCGATCAAGAACATAGCGGCGCCGCTCGTTAGCACCGACGCTGCCAACAAGGCCTACGCAGACCTGCTAAGTGCTTCTGCGCTGAAGCTGCCAGTGTCTCTGCCCTCTGCCGGACAGACGGCCCTGGTCACGCTGGACAGCAGCGGCAACTCGGGCACGGGCGCTGCGACCTCGTTAACGCCGTACTCGTTCCCTGTCTGGAGCAACGCCTCGTCTAACAGCGCCACGTGGTCATTGACAGCCTCGAGTTATGAAACCGCTTGGGGCGATATTTGGCAGCCTTGGAGAATGTTTGATAATAATGTTAGTAATCCGGCAGAAACCGGCTGGATAAGCAAAATATTTTACAACAGCAGCGGAGTCTACACTGCGTCACTCGTCACGGGTGCCGGCTACACAGTGCAGTCGACTAACGGGGTACAAGGAGAATGGTTCCAGCTGCGCCTCGTGGACGGGACTAGCATGCGACTGAAGGACTTTGACTGGTACCCTCGCCGGGATCCGACTGGTGATCCTACCTATCAGTTCTGTACCTGGCCCCGGCGGATAGCGGCGTTTGGCTCTAACGAAGCGTCCGCTACCCCTGCCACTTGGACAGAGTTGTATCGTTCCGGCAGCGACATGCCTACTTGGCTAACCAGCGAGGTTTACAGGACCTTCACGCTCACCAGCCAGGGCTACTACAAAGTCTACCGCTTTGTCACAGAATCGCTCTATGTCAACGCGGGCGGAAATGGGTTTATACGCATTGCGGAGATCAAGCCCAGGTTTTGGACAGGGAAACAGGCATTCGCGATCGACGCTGATGGTTATATCGTGTTCGGCTCGACCCCGGAGTCGCACTCACACACGTCGCCGCTGACGATCGGCACCTCCACGCTCACGAGCACCGGGTCGGTCGCGCTGAGTCTGCCTAGCGCGCTGCCGTCCAACACGTCCTTCGTTTCCCTGTCTAGCGGGGGGCAGCTAGCCGCCTCGTCTGTCAGAGTGCCTGCTAGCTTGCCCGGCTCGACGTCGCTGGTCACGCTGGACTCGGCGGGCCAGCTTGCGGCCAGCTCGTTGTTGCCAGCCTCCACGCCGGCCCAGACCGCCGTTCTGAGCCTGACCTCTGCGGGACAGATGGTGACCCAGAGCACTTCCACCACGGTCGTGACTTCTGGCTCCGTGGCGCTGCCGACCTGGACTTCCATGTCGGCCTATACGCCTACTACGGACCCTAACTGGGTGCTCAGCCACTCTTCCGGAGTTGTAGGCCAAGAGAGCTATAGAGTTTTCGATGGTGTCGCTGCCAATGGCTGGACTAGCCTCGGCAACTACAACTCGGACGGGAGTATCAACACGACCAACAACGCCGTTACCAACGTGGGCGGCAGCAACGTGTACGGCGAACACTTTACTCTCCAGCACCAGCGGCGCCGTTACAGAATCGTTACAGAATCACGAGCATCGCGTTGACTAATACCTCTTCTCTCAGTAGCTCAACCAAAAGCTTCACGTTGGCGGGGTCGGACAACGGCAGTACCTGGACACTGGTCTGGTCCGGTAACTTCTCTTTTACCACGACGTTACAGACCCTGAACTCGAGCGCGCCCGCTTCGACCGCGTTCTATTACTACCACCGGTTTATTGTCACTTCGACAAATTCGAGTGCACAGGCTGCAGTGGGGACCTTTGCGCCCGTCGTTGAGTCCGAGGGCGTGTCGGCCACGGCCACGGGCCTCACGGGCGTGGATTCGCTCGTGTGCGGCAAAAACACGCTGAAGCTGCCGACCGCGCTGCCCTCCGCCGGCAGGGATCGCGTGCTCCAAATCAACGACCTCGGCGAGTTCGAGCTGGGCACCTGGGACAACGGCCACTGGCTGTGCGAAACAGTGCTGACTTTTGCTAATGGTGCTGCCAGGATCATGACTTACGACAACACGGTGAGAATTGCACCTTCTTTCGGCAATATCACTCGCTTGACTAGCAACTCGGGCAACGCTTCTACCAGCTACACCACGTTCCAGAACACTTCGGGCATGACCAGGAAATGGCTCGTTGCTGCCTGCGTCAAATTCAAAAACACCGCCACGAGCAGTCCCATGAACGCCGAGGCCTGGGTCGAGAAGAGCGCTAGGCCGGCCAGCAACGTGGCCATCGCGACGGCGCGCTGGCTGCACTCTTCTGCCTTTAGCAACGGTACTTCTTTCAACGGGCAATATTCGACAGTGAATCTGTCTGGCGTAGTAGAAGTGGCCGCGAACGAGTACATCTGGATCGAGGTTACTGGAGGTACAGCAACTGCCGTAAGTTTCATTGCAAACATTGGATCAGCCGTCTATGAAAGAGGTTTTGTGTCTATTACCGAGATCCCTGGCTAATTTTTTTTTCTTTCGAGTCTGTATTTTTTAATTAAAAATGGACGCTTTGCGACAAGCACTAGCCGAGAACGAGAACGAGCTGGCCACGTGCCTAGCCCGCCGCCGGATCCTGGCCGTAGAACGAGAGAAGTTACAGCTGCAGATCGCGCTCTGTGAAAAGGTCTGTGGTTGCAGGGAGACATGCCTGCAGATCAAGCAGTTGATCCAGCAAGAAGAGGAGGCTGAGGCAGCCGCCGAGTCTGCCGCCCACGCGGCCGTCGAGGCCGAAATGGCACTAGAAGAGACGGTCGTAGAGATGCCTGACACAATCAATGGCTAGAAGTCCTGGTCTAGGCCCCATTCCGGCTCCTTGGCCGGCGCCCGCGCGTACTCGCTTACTCTTCTCTCGAAAAAGTTAGACACCTAGCTGTTCCATGAAGGGCAGAGGGCATTTGGCCACTCCGTACAGCTTTTCGCTCAAGCCCAAGTTCTGTAGCAGGCCGTCGGCCACGAACTCGACGTACCGCTCCATCAGCGTGGCGTTCAGGCCCAGCAAGGCCACCGGCAGCGACTCGCTGATGAACCTCCGCTCGACCTCGACACAGCCGGCCACGATCTGGAAAATGCGCGACATCTGCAGCTTGTTCGACACGTGGTGCTTGTACAAGTGGCACGCGAACAGACCATGCTGCGTCTCGTCCCGCGCAATAAACTCGTTGCTGGTGCACAGGCCCTGCAGCAGGCCCGGGTGCTTTTGTTTCAGCCAAAAGATGGAGGCGAAAGAAGAGGCGAACTGGACAAGTTCCACACAAGCGAACGCCACCAGCCGCTCGGGCCAGGCTGAGCCACTGCAGCGCCCACTTGGCTTTTTGGGCGACGGTCGGGACCTGCGTGATCGTATTGAACAACTTGTCTTTTTCTTGCTGGTCGCTGATGATCGTGTCGATCAACAGGCTGTAGGTCCGCGAGTGTTCGGCCTCATTAAAGATCTGGTAAGAATAAAAAAGTCTAGCTTCACTAAACTGCACTTCGGCCGAGAAATTGGCGGCCAGGTTCTCTTGGATGATGCCGTCGCTCGAGGCGAAAAAGCCCAGCACCATCTTAATAAAATGCTGCTCGTCCACACTCAATTTCTTGAAATCGGCCTGTTCCCGGCTCAAATCAAGCTCGTCTGCCGTCCAGAACGAGCGCAGGGAAGCTTCATAGAATGAATACAGGTCCGGACGCCTGATGGGAAAGAGACAAAACCGCGATTCTTCCGGCACGAGCAGTTTTTCTTCAGTGTCCATAATTCGTGCAGCTGCCGGTTGTCTAGTTTCAACAAGGCCATTCACTCTCCTTTTAATAGTAAAGGGGAAAGAGGATATATTTTTTTCTTATAGCGCAAAACAAAAACAAAGAACATGTTGCAAAGACGCAAGACCGAACAACGGCTGATGCCCTCGTCGCCAGAGTCCATCACCGTAACCTCGCACGAGCTCGCACTCGAGCTCAAGCGGACATACAGCGACTTCAGCTGGCAGTCAGTGCCGCAGCTCATTGTTCACGGGGTCAAGTACCTTGCTCTCTATACTAATCATACTGGCGAGGAGAAGAAGCAGATCCTCGTGTCTGTGCTCGTGGACTTGTGTCCTGACGACAACGTGGACAAGCTGATCCCGCCAGTAGTCGACGTGATCTGGGAGCTCGTGAAGGCCGCCCTCGCTTCCAACTGCTGCGAGCTGTGTCCCAAGGTCTGCACGATCATGTAGGCATCGGGATCAAGTGCCGGCCCAGCGTCACGGGCGTGCCATGGTGGATCCTGACCGGGTCACCGCTCGTGACCATCTGCGCGCGCGCTTTGGCTAGCTTCTCGCGGTCCATACGGTGCGCCCATAACACTACTGCTGGTATGACCTGCTCGTTCGAGCGCACCTTCTCCAGGGCCATGGTAATCTTGACCAGCAGCACGTCCGCTGCTAATCTGAATCGTCTTTTTTTAGCCATCTCTACAGACAGCTCGTTCTTAACCATTTCAAAGAGGATCTCACAGGAGAAGCGGCGCTCTGCTTTTTGCCCAAAGTTGAAAAATGAGTTCACTCCAGAAATGATCGCTACCACAATTAAACATGTGACAGACACCCAGTCGTAGCCCGCCCGGCCCGCTTCGCACGCCTTGAAGCCGAAGTTGCCGACGACAACGGAGCAGATCGCCGGCACGATAGTAGCCAGCAGCCCGAAGACCAGGAACTTGTTGTAGTAAAAATAGCCGGCCGAGTTGTTGAGGCGCGCGTGCAGCGCACATTCGTCCACCACGCTGGCAAAATAAGACTCATGGCGCGAGGACCATTTTTCTTCCTCTCGCTTTACGTCCGAGTCATCCGAGTCATGCGAGTCCTCCCGCGGCATCACGACTTTTTCGTCCATCGTTCTTTTGTCTGTTAAAAGAAAGTTTGCGACAAGATTTAAATTTTCGTCTTCGTCTTCTTCTTCTTTCGCCTGGCCGCTTTTGGCTTGAAGGCCGGCACGCCGGAGCTGTTCTTCTTCTTCTTGGTCAGGGCCAGCAGGTAGCGCGTGTACTCGACCGGGTCGTGGTGGTGCTGCTCGACTGGGTCCGGTGGCGGTGCTGCTGCCGCTGCCGCCGGTGCTGGTGCTCTCCTGCGCGGGCCGGGATTGGGTCGTCCGTAAGCCGCTCTGGCACTAGCTACACGACGTTTGATATCGGATCGGGGGGCACGACCGGACATATCGCCTTTTACCTCGCTTTCTCTATATCTTCTCTTCTCATGAAGATTAAAAAAAATTTCACGCCTTGCTCAGCAGCATTTCCCAGTCTGCTCCGTTGAGGTCGACCTTGTCGCGCGTGTCCGGCGACACGACCTGGATGTTGAGATACTTGGTCGGGCTAGGAAAGTAGACGTACTGGTCGTGCCTGTCCTGGGCGCTAGACTGGTAGCCACCGCTCGAGGCCAAGAACGGAATGATCAGGCTGGCCGAGTGATCCTTGGTGCCGCGCGTGACGCTGCTGCCATTCCACACTTCGTAGAAGCCGCCGACCGAGTAGGCCAAACTCAAGCACTCCTTGATTCGGATGCCAAGGCTAGTCGGCAGGCCTAGCGCCACCACGCTGGGCAAGACCCTGGTCTGCCCCGGAGTCAGCTGTGCCGCCGCGTCCTGTGCCGAAGTCTCGAAGCCGAGCACCGCGTGCGCGCTGTCCGTATTGGACTGCCTGCAGTAGATCGTGAACTCGGCGCCGGCGCTCAACGTAAACTGCAGCTTGAGGTGGGTATCGAGGTACGTGATGCCGATCGTCTGCCCGGGCTGCACGTACCCTTCGTGCATCAGCAAACTCTGCAGCGCGTCCGCCAGGGTCTCACCAGTGTAATTCTGCGATGGGATCGTAATGGTCACGTCGCCCGTGTCAGTGCTGGTTAGGTACAACTTGTTGTTTTTCGAATTCACGTTGTATAGCGCGTTGGGCACCGTGGCCCAAATGAGCTTGTACCGGCCCTCGATAGCCTCCGGCAAGGGCAGCCGGAACTCTGCTGAATCGCCCACTCCCTGTACCCTGTCCCGGTCCTTGCTCCTGACCAGCAGGTTCATTTTGCTAATGTTGCGCAGGGAGCTCATTGTTTGTACCAAAACAACTTATTTTCCCGGTCACTAACTACTAACAGAATAAAAAAATGTCACTGACGCTCGGCGGCACAAAACGGCTGCGGCTGGAGGACACCATCGAGACCAAGCCGTTGCCCTCCATGACCACGGCCTTTGGAGAGCATAAGGTCGCGTACCCTACGCCGCTCTTGCAGGAGGCTTTCCCTTACGCCGGCTCGCTCAACCCGCGCAAGTTCACTACCTCTGGCTCGGTGGCCTGCGCCAACGGCCTGGTGTCGCTGAGCGGCACGGCCCAGGCCCAAAGTCTCAGGCGCTGCAAGTACCGCGCGGGGCAAGGGCTGGTCTGCCGCTTCACTGCCATCTTTCCCGCGGCGGCGAATGCAGCCAACTCGGCGCTGGCGGGCATCGGCGACGACTCCAACGGGTTCTTCTTTGTGCAGGACCAGACACAGTCCAACCGGCTGCGCATCCTGCACCGCAACGCGGGCGTGGACACGTACATCGACCAAAAGAACTGGAACCTGGATACCTGTCTCGGCAGCGACAGCTTAGATCGCAAGGACTGGTCAAAGGGCAATATCTTCGAAATCAAATTCCAATACTTGGGCTTTGGCGCCATCGTCTTCTCGACAGAACGGCAGCTGGACGGCGCCCTCGTGCCTGTGCACCGCATACGCTACGCGGGCGCCAATACCCTGCCGTCGCTGTCGAACGCTTCGCTGCCTTTCCGTCTGCAGACGATTGGCGCGAGCGCGCAGCTGCGCAGCGCCTCGGTCGGTGTCTTTGTCGAGGGCTTTGTACGACAGCTTGGCCTGACCTTCGCTCGTCCCGCCATGCAGACCATCGGCGCCACCGAACAGAACGTGCTGACTATCCGCAACAAGACCTTGATTGGGGCACTGGCCAACAACGACGTGCTGTACCCGACGTTGCTGACGGTCGCCGTCGTAAGCGGCACGAAACCGGTGACCCTGCGCGTGCTGACCCAGGCCACGTTTGGCAGCGCGCCGACCTACGCGAACCACGACTCGGCCGCTTCTAATACTGAGTACAGCGCGAGCTTGGTGAACGTCAGTGGCGGCAATGCGGCCGCGGCGTGCGTCGTGTCCTCGAGCGGCTCTGCCGCCGCTTCGCTAGACTTGAGCAAGCTGGACATCAACGTTGGGCCCGGAGAAGTGCTGTGTCTGGCCGCCTCGACCACTACAGGCACTGCCGACGTGTACGTCAGCTTGTCTTGGTATGAGGACGTGTGAAAAAAAGAAAGTTCGTCTTGTATTAAAACAAAAGGAAGATAAGAAAATGAAAAAAGTGGTGTCAATCGACCCGGGGCTGAGACACCTTGGAGTGGTAGTGCTCACAAAGGACGACCGCACCAACGCTATCACCGTCACGTACGCCAGAGTACTGGATGTCGCTAGACAGGCGGACACTGACTCGTTCAAGACAAAATCGCTGTCAGCGTGCTTGCATGCGATCGAGGAAGTATACAACGCCGACATCTGCGTGGTAGAAGACCAAGTGTTCGGGAGAGCAAATACCAATCCGGACAACCTATTAATTCAAGCGGCCGGAGCAACGATGCTGGCACTCGGCGCCAAGGAGCTACTTTACTATCAGTTGCTTTTTCTCGTTGACGCCGGTCATGTCCGGGCGGATCAAGGGCAAATTCAAAAATTACAGTCAAGGGTTCTGGCACAGAATCTCATTGAGACTTTTAATGTAACTGGCGAGACTAAAGGCCTCGCTGACTCAGATCATCTCAGTGATGCGTTCGGCCTGGGTTTCTGTGCGCTTGTCAGATCGAACGCACGAGGACAGGTCGTCCAGCAGGGAGTGCCTCGCTCGCTGCCGATTGCGGTGCCGGTGCTGGTGCGGAAGGAGGAGCAGCAGTAGCCGCCTTCTCTTTGCTTGCGTTCCATTGTTCGGAGATGACCTTCATCCTCATTTTGTGCTCGAGTGCGCGAATCTCAGGGTCCTGCATCTTTTGCTGGAAAAACTGATTGTACGCGGACGGCGCGCGGGGCTTCTTCTGCTTGGCAGGGGCGGCAGCAGCGGTGGCCTGTCCACAAGTTTGACAAGAAGACATCTTTAGTTTGCCTTTGTCCTTTGGTTAGATAAGAGCGAAAGAAGATTATTTTTTTAATCAGTAAACTCATTTAAAACCGTATTGACACCCGCCAGCGGCTTGTGCCGGAGCTTTTCAAATTCGTGCTCCCAGATATAAAATAATCTAAAACCAGCAGGCATCGAGTCCTGGATAGAAGCGAGGCGCAGCATTGTTTCCTTGTACAGTACGCTGTTGAGCCGCTTGAGCGCGGGCGAACGCTCGTTGTGTTTCGGGTGCTCGGGAGGGTAGCCGTGCCACGCGTTGCCCATGAATTCAAATCCCACGTTGCGCTCCTCGTCGTAGCCGTCAAGGCGATACTTGCGTGGTCCAGGCACCTTGAACTCACTGCCCGTTGTCTCCTCCTCGCCACGACAAAAATGCATGTGCTGGATGTCCTATCCTTGTTCTTCAAGCCTGTCCCATGCCAGGCATGCGACAAAGGACGCGCCTGCTTTGGGCCGAGGGATCAGCCCTCGCAGAAAGGCATGGCGCGCGCAGAGTCTGTGTGCTCTGCCGCTCTCGTCTCTAAAACGCACGTCAATCTTGTCGTCGTCTGGGCAGTCGACACATGGTCTAAGTACGGTGTGCGTGCCTCTTGCCTTTGCATGCCTGGCGCACAGCCTGCCGGGACGACCTTCTCCGTCCGGGTAGGCAGCTTCAATCTTGGTGTCCTCCGGGCAGTCGATGCACGGGTTCTTTACCTTGTGTGTGCCCTTTGCTTTTGCATGTGTTGCGCACAGCTTGTTCGGACGTCCTTCTTCGTCCGGGAAGTTTGCATCGAACTTGGCGCCGTGGGGACAGTCGGCACACGGCTTCTGTACAGTGTGCGTGCCCTTCGCTCTGGCGTGTACAGCACATAGTCTGTACTTGGCGCCCGTCTCGTCCTTGTAGGCCGCCTGCTTTTTGGCGCCAGTCGGACAGTCACGGCAAAAGTGTCTGACCCTGGCCTTCTTCTTGGGTGGTTCGCTCATGTCTGTTTTGTGGCAGTGTCACGGCAGCGACCGTTTTGCTTTTTCTTTTGAATCGAGAGAATTCAAATGGCTAGGTCGGGCGCAAATTTTCGTGAAATTTGGTGGTTTGCATTATCGTTACGAAATCTTCCGGCTTTTGCGTGGAAATTGACGAAGTATCAAGAATGATATTTCGTGAATTTTTGACTGATCTTGCGGTCAGTGTCATATTCCCAATGTGTCATTTTTGCCAGCCGGTTTTGCGTGAAATTTGAACCAGCTGCAAAAATAAAGCTGGTTGAAAATTTGACGATTTTTTCGTACAAATCTTTTCGGTGGCAAAATTCTCCTGCGCACTGCCGGCCATGGCAGTTTCCCGGGAATTTGGCATTAACCGCAAGATCAGTCAAAAATTCACGAAACCCCAAAAGTGGGGGTTTTGCAAAAATTTCACGGGTTCACAAAAAAACTAATCAGGAAAAATGGGTGGTGTATAGCAATAGTTTCCAACTACAGCTTTTTCATGTGTCCGGTGGCGGGTGGGCTGCTCCAAAAAGTTCACAGGAAAACTACACGATGCCGTGTACGGGCGGGCCGGCCGGTGCCAGCGGTGCTACTTGTTCGTCTGGTAAGTTCCACGGGCACACGATAATGCATACGCACCCGACCACCCCTATCACAATAACGGCGACAATCGCGGCCACGAGCGGTTCCATTTGTGTCTTTTTGCTCACAACTCTATTGCCTTTTAATTTTAAAAACGATTTTGTCTCCCTGATGTTTTAGTTGTGCACCGCCGCGGCCTCCAAACGCCCGTGCCCTTCGCGCAGGTGTCGGAAGAACGCAGAGTAGATGCAGATGTCGTAGATTCCGCTGCGGAACCCGCGCTTGCCGCGGGTGTAGGTCTTCGGGAGGAACTCCTTCACTGCCTGGTCGGCCGCAGTCGCGTCGCCCAGCGCGATCGTGAACCGGAGCAGATCGTCCTTGTCGCAGATCAAGGGCTGGTCGGAGCGGTCAGTAAAAGTAGCGATCACGTTGTTATTGCTGAAGTCCGCGGCCGTGCCGCCGGCGCTCGCGAGCGAGATCCTGATACCCTTGCTCTTCAGGTAGCTGCTGTTTGCCAGCAGCGCGTTGATCTTGGTCCAGGCACCGACGTCGTCGAAAGAGTAATGCCACTGGCTGGAGCCGACCGCCGCGCCAGTGTAGCCGGCATCACCGTCGATATCGGCAATGGCCAGCACCACCCCGTCATACTTGAAGATGAGGCGGTTGTTGTTGTTCAACGTGATGGTGCCCTGTGGCGCAAGCTCCAGCGTGGCCTCGGTGGGCGCGGGCGCCGTGTTGAACACCAGCAGTTCTCTGGCGCCTTGGAACACCTTGAACCCGTTCATCTCTCCGTCCAACATGGCACGCAAATCGTGCGAGAACGGGATGACGTAGACATTGTTGTTGGCCGCAAAGACTTCGTTGAACAGCTCGTTGGCCGTGTGCTCTCTGAAGTAACGCTCGTCCACTGCCACTCCTTGTCCAAGCTGAGAACGGCCCTGCACGTCCTCTAAGTCGATGGTGGCGTCGTCGCCGAGCACTTCGCCCTTGAACAGCCGGCCGGTCGAGTCGTAGGCGTACTGCGGGTAGTAGGTGACTGCGCCCGCGTCGTAGGCCACGCCCTGGCTGCCCGAACGCCGCAGGTACACGAACAACGCGCCGGATTGATGGTTGAACTGGTCGAGGTTCACCGAGGCTCTGCTCGACGGCAACATCTCGCGGCCGTGGTCGATAAACTGAACAAAGTCCAAGTAGCGGTGCTGCACGACCTTGCCGATCTTGTCGGGGTGCTTGCCCACCAGCAGGCCGTTGGGCAAGAGCGTGGACGAGGAGATCCAGCGCAATTCCTCCAGCGTCGCGGTACACGGCACGGCCAATGCGCTCTGGCTCTCGACAAAGATCGAGCCCTTGGGGTAGAAGCGTATTTCTAGGTCCCCGTTAAGGTGGCTCAGGTCCAAGTCCATGCCGGCCAAAAACAGGTGCACGATGGGCAAGTAGAAATGCTGGACGTCGCCGCTGCGCCACGTGCGCGAGCTCGGGCGGCCGTACTTGTCCTGGTTCAACATGTCGTTGATGCTCGACAGCGCTTCCTGGCTCAGGGTGTTCATCAGCAGGTACAAAACGTCGCCGTAGTAGCGCGCCAGCTCCTGGCCAGACAGCCTTTCGTAGAATTCGATGCGATCCCACCACTGGGTCACGGGCAGGACACGCGAGACGGTCGGCTGCGGGCTGCCGGCCGCGAACTTGATCTCGAAGCGAAGGGTGGCGTCCTCGATGGCGCCCGCCGCGCGGTTTTCAAGAATAAACGAGAAGTACGCGGTGTTGTCCAGGGCGGCCGTGTTGGGCTTGGGTGTCATGATGATCTGTGTCCACACTGGGCGGGTAGGCCTCTTGGCGATATGATTTGTGGCAGTCACGACCAAGGCGCCGGTCTTGGCGTCGCGCTCCTGGGAGTCCACGAGCCTGGCCTTCTTCCCGGGTGGGGCCATCATAGTCACGCTCGTTCGCTTGCCGCCGAACATCTCGGTGTCTGTTAGTTATATATAAGGCAACCAGAAAATAAATAATTAATTTCTTTCCAGACATGATCATGGCGGCCGAGATCGCGACGGCCCCGATCGCGAGCGGCACGGTCACACCCATCGTGCGCGCGGTTTTCTGCCGATCCTCCTTGTTGTGCTGCTTGTTCTCCCTGTCTTCGTACTTGCGCCGGCCGATGCGCGCACGCTTGGCGGTTTGTTCGTCCTCCTCTTTCTTCGCCTCCCGCTTGGCCGTCTCTTTCTCTTGCCCTTCTTCCTTTTTCGCGGCCTGCTTGGCCGTCCGGCGTTCGCGAGCTCGCTTGCCCATCCGTAGAGCTTTATTTAAAAAACGTTTGTGCGCAAGATTAAAATTTTTTAATACGTAATGACCGTGCATATTTTTGCCAAGAGAGCAGCAATTTCGCCAAGGAAGGCTTGGTCCTGGCACAACTGTCTTTTAGCCACGAGGCGCTGCTGCAGCTGCTGGAGCTGCTGCGTGGTCCAGATTCCGGCCTCGGAGCTCACAAAGTCAGCGAGCTTTCCGTCCTTCCAGGCAGGCAAGAACCATTTCTGTACGGCCTCAACCTGCTGTTCCAGACCTAGTCTCTGCAGCTGCTTCAGTTCCTTGATCTCCTCAATTCGCAACAGCCCGTACTTTTGGAACACCATCTCCAGCGCACTGAACAGCTGCGCCAGCGCTTGTCTCTTGGTCTGCTGGGGGGAGGACATCTTCGAGCGGCACGTAGGCGTCCAGGTCAACAGCGGGTAGCTTTTTTGCTCTCGCTCTTTTCAGCAGCACTAGCAGGACCGCTAGCGCAAAGAGCAGGATTCCCCACACGGCCAGGGCTTCTTCCGGTGTCACGACAGTCGTGGTCATCTGCTTAAGTGAAGGACCACAAGTTTTAATTTTTTGCATCTTTTTAGAAGCGGTAGTGGCCCTCGCCGGCCGGGTTTAGGTAGTTTTCGTAGGCGTATTGCGACACGACTTCTGAGAGTGCGCCGAGCATAAAGAGCTGCTTGCCCGTGTCACCAGGCGCCATGTTCAAGCCGTAACCGGCCAGCAGGCCGGGCATCACGCTGTAGATCAGACCACCGCCGACCACGTGCAGGGCCAAGGAAGGGTAACGGGCCAGCCGGCCCTCTTGCGTTGAATTGAGCACGCGGGACTGCAGCAGGTCCACGACCGTGGTCGTCGCGGCCGCGATGATGGCCATGCCTACCGACTTGTCGACGGTCACGCCTCTGAGCCCGGGCACACCCGCAAAAGAGATAGGGGCGTCCGTTTGCACTATTACCGGCGTCGCAAAGTAGGCGAACGCCGCGGCAGTAGCGCTGCGCGCGATGTTCTCCATGCTAAAAGTGTCGCTGACGGTCCCGGCAATCCTGTCCATCTTGTTGTTCTCCGTATTAAAAAACAGCGCCACAGAATTTAATATTTTTTTTATTCATTGATTCGCTGTCGCAGGGGCTGGGGTGTCTAGGTCTACGGCTGCTAGTGCGACAGAGGTGTTGCGGGCGTGCGCAATGGCAGCTGTTTGGGCCGTGATCAAGGCTAGCTCGGTGACGGGGTCGAGCCTCGTCATGCCGATGCCTGCCTTGAGTTTCGCGCGCTCGAGCAAGAAGAGCCACCGCTCGTTGGCAAAGCACTCGTCAGTCGTGCCGACAATCTGGTAGCGCGTGCGGCTTGCCACCAGGCGCTCGAGGCAGAGTCGTTGTACATGTGTTTCCTTGATGATCGCCTAGTGTTGTAGTTATGATCAGCTGTGATTGGTCGGATATGGTTGTAATGGAGGGGTAGAAAAGCCTTGAAGGCTGGGTAAATAAGGGAGTGTGCATCCATGCATACGCTATATTTATATTTAAGTATGTTGAGTAGGCGTAGTTTGGCAAAAAGTGGTTTGGTAGGTGTTCTCCATGATTTGAGGCAGATCAGACGGACTATGCGTTTTTGGATGATAATAAGTGGATGTATAATGGTGTTGTATTCATCAGATCCCCATATAGAGATACCATACATAAGTAGAGGGTATACATGTGCATAGTAGAGTTGGAGGAGGATATGGGTGGGAAAGAGGCTGTTCACATAGCGAAACATTTGGACAAACGATTGAAGGCGGACGACAATAGATTGTATATGTTCACGGAAGGACAGGTTGCTTTGGATGATTGTACCCAATACTTTTACCTTTCGTTCTTGTTGGAGCTTCTTGCAGTCGATAGTCAAGTCGAGCTGCACCTTCTGTTCATGCTTGTGGAAGAAGATGGTGTAGGTGGTTTTGGTGGGGTTGGGTACTAGGTTATGTCTGTGGAAGTAGCGGACAAGGTTAGTTGTATCGGTTTGTGCTTGTTCTTGGAGTTGCTCTTTATTCTTAAGATTGCATTCCTTGCTTTTCTACCTTACTTACGTTACAGATTCAATGTTTTGGTTCTTGTCTTTCATGGAATGGTTTGATTTCTTCTGATCTATGGATACATCTTTTACACTCAACATGTCTGAATTCGTTATATTCTGTTAATGCTATGAGGCTTTTTCTTAGGAGATTTTATAGACATGTTCAAAGACTAACCAGGGGCCTTGCTTCTGGTGTGTCTGTAGCATCATAGTCCTCGACAAGGGGGCTGCCATCCTATCTTACTACTGCTACTACTGCTACTACTACTACTACTACTACTACTACTACTACTACTACTATTACCACTACTACTAACAAAAAGACAGGGGGGTGGTTTCGAATCTCAACTCAAAGCGTTGCAGTCAGTGGTTACAGGACTGGCACAGAGTGCCGCGATTATAACATTATTTTGTTGGGTGATTTTAGTTTCCAAGTTGGTGCTACTAAGACGAATTTATTTGTCTGTAATTTGAAGTATATTGATCATGAGTCATCAGGGCAAGTCAGTGGAGGAATGGTGAGAAAGATTCCGAACCCCCATGGGAGTACTACGTCACAAGCTGATGAATTTGTTCGAAATTTGGAATCTGTGCCTCTGGTTTTATTGACTGGTTTACTTGGGGAAGCTGATTATACTGTTTGTGCTGCAAAAAGGGAACTACATACCTCAAAAAACAAAGTATGTATGGAAAAGAAATGTTGATCTGAATGTTTGTGCTGATTCTCCTGCCTTGCCGTGTGACCTTCATGACGCTTCATCTCAAGACATCCTCCATTCTTTTATTCAAATTATTGCCCATCATTGATGTCGTAGCGAAAAATAGGAGACAAGTTCAAAAGCATGCTAATTTTTTCTTACATCCTGTGTTGAAGGAGTTAAGAAAGAAGAAGTTACAGTTACTTCGTCAGCTTGCACACACTAAAGATAGGCGTGATAGAAGGAATATAATTGTGGAGCTAAAGGATTTCAATCTGGTATTTAAGAATAAATTGAAGGAGTTAAGAAATGAGAGAAAAGATGAGGATCTGCGTCAGGTAGTGGCAGAGATGAAGACAAACCCACGCAAGGCATGGGCTATTTTGAGGAGATTCTTGGATAAAGAATCGGATAGTTCTAGACCAATTGAGAGTGACGTAGGAGAGGTGGTGGTTGGTAAGGATGCAGCTACAGTTTTTGCAGAGCAGTACCATAAACAGTTGAATAGACGCAGTAATTTGCCTGCACCTCCCATACACGAAATTGCGAGTGAGACTAGAGTTAGCTTTCAGCCTTCTTTATTCCCATTAGACAAACAATTCTTTACTGATGATGAAATTAAGAAAGCTGAAGTCTCTTTAAGGCCTAATAAGGCAGTAGGGCCGGATGGAATTCCAGGAGAGATTTTGTTGTGGCTTCTAAACTGAGAGCAAAAATGCAAGATGTTTGTTTACTCCTTTATTTAATAGATGTTTAGCCACTGGTATTAAACCTTTGGACCATTCTATGGGTATTATTAAACCTATATATAAAGGTAGAGGAGGTAGGACAAAAGCTGATCAGTTTAAGCCTGTCACCTTGTTATCTGTGATTGATAAATTTTATGCTACTCTTTTGTTAAATAGATTAACTGATTGGGTAGCGCATGATGATGTTTTGCCTTTCGAACAGGGAGGAGCAAGAAGAGGTAGAGTGGGACAGCATCAGATTTTTTTGCTTCATGAACTACTTGCTAACCATAAGGGTCCTGTGTTCGCTGCATTCTTAGATGTGTCTAAGGCTTATGATTCTGTAGAAAGAGATCCTCTTTGGACAAAATTAGAAAGGTTGGGAGTTTCTAGTTTTTTCTTGCGTGTGTTGAAAGGCCTTTATCATTCAGTTCAGAGTCAAGTTGATATTCAGAATGGTATGTCTGATTGGTTTGATGCAGGGAGAGGAGTGAGTATATGTATATATATATATATATATATATATA
>WBZZ01005742.1:65000-67500 GCA_019918135.1 Paulinella micropora | reverse complement strand
GTACACTACGCCTACTGATACAGCTAGCCATGGAGCAAGAACGAAGCCATACCTTACACTAAGCAACCCATACAGCTAAACGTGGTACACTAACCAAGCCATAGAGCTAGCCATGGTAACTCCTACAGACAGCTATTGTACAATAACGAAGCCATACTGTGCACTAAGCAACCCATACAGCTAGCCATGGTAGACTAGGCAAGCCATACAGCTAGCCATGGTACACTAGCGAACGGCGCCTATCGCCCATGATGGTTCAGGCCCTGGACAAAAACAACAACCAACTTTGGGTAGAATGCCCCGTGCTCACTTGGGAAAGGATCCAGAAAGAAGTTATACAAGCACAATCTTTCTTGCCTGTCAATCTCTCTCGCGCCGAGCTCCTGCAGGAATACCGGATTGACTTCAACAATCATAACCTCCAACGCTTCGGTGCCCTTCGCACACGCAACGCAACCTTGCACTCCAGGACTTTGCTACCCAAAAACAAAGACCCAGTCAACAAAAATCGACTCATCTGCAACCAGGCCAAGTCACCTTGGCGGGCGATCCTGCGCCGCGTGGGCAAGATACTCAGCTTCATAACTTTATAACTCTCCGCCCGTATACGCACCTTTAATCTCAACAAGACTCAGACTACTTGTCCCTTGCGAAACAATTCAAATTCTGAGAACTAACGAGAATATTTCAAGTGGAAAATGAGTGGTGTAGCAGTTGGAGTTGTTCAAGTCAGTCTGGGAAAAAGAAAAAGTAAAGAGGACGGAAGACTGCCACTTTACCTTACGTAGATGCCTATTTGACCTATCATTACTATTTCATATGACTGGGGACCGGAAAAGCTGAGCGGTCTAGGGAAATAAAGTGTCGATATGGGGAAAAAGGCAATAGTTAACTTTTTCTAAAAAGATAACTAGTAAAGGGAAATAAATTGATCTGTTAACAGCAGTTGAACTTGAAACGTAACAACTACAAGTTATGACATTTGATAAACAAGCGGCGGAAAAATGAAGTATTAATAACGGAACAAAAAATAGAAATTAAACTTGAAATATAAACTTGAAGTATGTTTAACACAATATTGATAATTCGGTCCGGCACGACTCATTCAGATAGTGACTGATTGAAACTCATTGATTTTTCTACATAGGTTATGGCGCGGCCGCCCGCCTGATATTGCCGGCTTAACCATTGCAGGTGACTCAAATTCATAATCATGGGAATGCCATGCCGCTAGCGGCTGCGGAGCGGCCGTCGTGACCTGTCTGGCTGCCTGTCACGGTCTGCTTCAACCGCTGCGTCAGTGCCGCGATTCGATTGGAAACGCCAAGCCGGCCCTATGAGACTGCAGCAGGCTCTGTGCAATTTACTTACTGTACTAAGTGATGATCGCGGTTTATTCGATCGACTCAGACGCCACAGCGGGACCGGCTCTGTCAGTCAGTCAAGCTTGCGCTGCGTATCGATTGTGGCTCACCATGACATGAGTGATCTGACCCCACTAGTAATAAAAGAGACTGAGAGAGAGAGAGAGAGAGAGAGAGAGAGAGAGAGAGAGAGAGAGAGAGAGAGAGAGAGAGAGAGAGAAAGAGAGAGAAAGAGAGAGAGAGAAAGAGAGAGAGAGAAAGAGAGAGAGAGAGAGAGAGAGTCTGAGAGGACGAGGGGGGGCGGGGGAGAGAGGGGAGGGAGGGGAGGAGGGGGAAGAGAGAGAGAGAGAGAGAGGGGGGGGGGGAGGAGGGAGAGAGGGGAGAGAGAGAGGAGAGAGAGAAGAGAGAGGAGAGAGAGAGAGAAGAGAAGAGAGAGAGAGAGAGAGAGAAAGAGAGAGAGAGAATAGTTCAGTCACGAGCCGATCCGCCGTGTGCGTGTCCCTTCTTTGTTTGGACACAAACGCTCTTGTACATATACATGACACAAACATGTTCACTAATTCTAAAGGGAACGTCTCCTGCAAGCTCGAATAGTCTGAGGGACAAGCCTAGACAGAGCACTACGTTGCCTCGACAGCTGCATGAAAGAAACGTGCTGCGGACATCGGCGCCAGCAACTCCCATTGCTTGCGGGATCGAACCGCTCCATCGAAGACACAGATGTATCAGAGCCGTCTCCGCCGCCCATCGCATAGATTCGACCATCCAACACCACTGCAGCCAGAGCAAAACGCTTACGTTGCATTGAAGCCACCTTTTCCCACCTGATCAGTCTGGGGTCGAAACGCTCCACAGAAGATAAGTTTGAAGAACCGTCGTAGCCTCCCAAGGCGTACAGATATCCGTTGCACGCAACGGCAGCACATCCATTTCGCTTGCTGTGCATGGATGCCACCAGTTCCAATTCATTCTTCGCCAGATCGTACCTCTCCACCGTCATGATACCCTCTGTCCGATCCCAACCTCCCACAACATAGAAGAGACCGTTCAGCACAGCCCCTGCAGCCAACCAACGACGGTAGGTCATCGGAGCTACATCTTGCATATGATTGCCTCCCGCACCAAATCTGATCACC
>WBZZ01005742.1:57500-60000 GCA_019918135.1 Paulinella micropora | reverse complement strand
TAGATAGATAGATAGATAGATAGATAGATATATAGATAGATATATAGATAGATAGATAGATAGATAGATAGATAGATAGATAGATAGATAGATAGATAAATAGATAGATAGATAGATAGATGTAGACTTTCCACTCACGGCGGTTTCATTGTTATGCTGCCTTACTCATGCTTCCCTGCTTTTCTATTGCCTCACTACTGCCTTTCTGCCCCTCCTGCCTCACTACTGCCTTTTTACCCTACCTGCTGCCTCACCACTGCCTTTCTGCCCCTGCTGCCTCACTACTGCCTTTCACCCCTGCTGCCTCACTACTGCCTTTCACCCCTCTGCTGCATCACTACTGCCTTTCTACCCTCTGCTGCCTCGCTACTGCTTTTCTTACCCTCCTGCTGCCTCACTACTGCCTTTCTACCCCCTCCTGATGCCTCACTACTGCCTTTCTAACCCCTCCTGCTGCCTCACTACTGCCTTTCTACCCCTCCTGCTGCCTCACTACTGCCTTTCTACCCCTCCTGTTGCCTCACTACTGCCTTTCTACCTCTCTGCTGCCTCACTACTGCCTTGTTTACCCTCCTGCCTTACTACTGCCTTTCTACCCCTCCTGCTGCCTCACTACTGCCTTTCTGCCCCTCTGCTGCCTCACTACTGCCTTGCTACCCCTCCTTTTTCCTCACTTCTTCCTTTTCTGAGAGATTCCTCTAATGGGCCTCACACTTGTTTATTTCCCTCCCCTTCCCTCACTTCTGCATTTTCTGAGAGGTAATTTTTTGTTGTTGTTGTTGTTGTTGTTGTTGTTGTTGTTGTTGTTATGTTGTTGTTGTTGTTGTTGTTGTTGTTTTTGTTGTTGTTGTTGTTGTTGTTGTTGTTTTTGGCATCACAGCTACAGACACAAGCGAGAGGAGATACCTTTCGCCAACTGGCTGCGAGAGTTTAATTGCTGTCCGCAACTGATACAGCTAGCCATGGTACAGTACACAAGCCATGCAGCTAGCCATGGTGCACTTAGCAACTTGAAGCCATGCTAGCAAGCCATACAGGTAGCCATATGGTACACTAAGTCAACTCATACAGCTAGCCATGGTAGACTATATCTACCATGGTACAATAAACCAACTCATACAGGTAGCCATGGTACAATAACGAAGCCATACTGCACACTTAGCCACTCATACAGCTAGCCATGGTAGACTGAGCCAAGCTATATAGCTAGCCATGGTAAATTAGCAAAGCCATGCATCTAGCCATGGTACACTAAGCCTACTGATACAGCTAGCCATGGTACAAGAACGAAGCTATACTGCGCACTAAGCAACCCATACAGCTAGCCATGGTAGACTAGGCAAGCCATACAGCTAGCCAATGTACAAAAACCCCTCATACAGGTAGCGATGATACAATAACGAAGCCATACTGCGCACTAAGCAACCCATACAGCTAGCCGTGGTACACTAGGCAAGCCATAAAGCTAGCCATGGTACACTAGCGAAGCCATGCAGCTAGTCATGGTACACTAAGCCTACTGATACAGCTAGCCATGGTACAAGAACGAAGCCATACTGCGCACTAAGCAACCAGCTAGCCATGGTAGACTAGGCAAGCCATACAGCTAGCCAATTTACAAAAACCCAACTCATACAGGTAGCGATAATACAATAACGAAGCCATACTGCGCACTAAGCAACCCATACAGCTAGCCATGGTACACTAGGCAAGCCATAAAGCTAGCCATGGTACACTAGCGAAGCCATACAGCTACCCATGGTACACTAGCGAAGCCATACAGCTACTAGTAGCCATGGTACACTAAGCCTACTGATACAGGTAGTCATGGTAGAATAACGAAGCCATACTGCACTCTAAGCAACCCATACAGCTAGCCATGGTAGACTAGACACGCCATAGAGCCATGGTACACTAGAGAAGCCATACAGCTACTAGTAACCATGGTACACTACGCCTACTGATACAGGTACCAGTGGTACAATAACGAAGCCATACTGCTCACTACAACCCACAGCTAGCCATGTACATAAAGCCAAGCCATAGAGCTAGCCATGCTACACTAGTGAAGCCATACAGCTAGGCATGGTACACTACGCCTACTGATACAGCTAGCCATGGAGCAAGAACGAAGCCATACCTTACACTAAGCAACCCATACAGCTAAACGTGGTACACTAACCAAGCCATAGAGCTAGCCATGGTAACTCCTACAGACAGCTATTGTACAATAACGAAGCCATACTGTGCACTAAGCAACCCATACAGCTAGCCATGGTAGACTAGGCAAGCCATACAGCTAGCCATGGTACACTAGCGAACGGCGCCTATCGCCCATGATGGTTCAGGCCCTGGACAAAAACAACAACCAACTTTGGGTAGAATGCCCCGTGCTCACTTGGGAAAGGATCCAGAAAGAAGTTATACAAGCACAATCTTTCTTGCCTGTCAATCTCTCTCGCGCCGAGCTCCTGCAGGAATACCGGATTGACTTCAACAA
>WBZZ01005742.1:0-50000 GCA_019918135.1 Paulinella micropora | reverse complement strand
TATGTATGTATGCATGTATGCATCTATGTATGTATGTATGTATGCATGCGTGCATGTATGCATGCATGTATGCATGTATGTATGTATGTATGCATGTATGTATGTATGTATGTATGTAATGTACACATATGTATGTATGCATGCATGTATGTATGCATGAATGAATTTATATATGTATGTATGTATGTACATTATGTATGCATGTATGTATGTATGTCTGTATGTCTGCGTTATGTATGTATGTTATGTATGTATGTATGTATATATATATATATATGTATGTATGTATGTTGTATGCATGTATGTATGTATGTATGTATGTATGTATGTATGTACATATGTGTGTATGTATGTATGTATGCATGCATGTATGCATGTATGCATGTATGTATGCATGTATGTATGCATGTATGTATGTATGTATGTATGTACATGCATACATACATACATACATGCATACATACATACATACACATACATACATACATACATACATACCGTACATACATACATACATACATACATATGTACATACATACATGCATACATACATATGTTGTATGTATGTACATATGTATGTACATATGTATGTACATATGTATGTATGTATGTATGTATGTATGTACATATGTATGTATGTATGTATGTATGTGTATGTATGTGTATGTATGTATGTGTATGTATGTATGTGTATGTATGTATGTATGTATGTACATTATGCATGTATGTATGTATGTCTGTATGTCTGCGTTCAGACACGTTCTAGTTTTCGAAAGTGTCTATGGAGACGTGTAATGCAACCAGCTCGCTGTTGGAGCAGTGAGGCTTCCCACCATAACTATATTGTTGATCCATGTCAGTAGTATAGGTTGCCACTTCTGCACACTTTTTCAGCGCAGTTTCACCAGAGAAACCACACAAAGAGCCGTTATTTGGTTTTAAGGCTACCTATTTATAACAAATACACACAGACAAAAGAAAGAAAAACGGCTATCTGTAAATAATTATTATTTAAATAAATAAAATAAAGGCACATATAGGATGACAAACGAAGACACTCAGAGATTTAGAATGTCCAGAGTAGTATAGAGTCGCACTTCGGCACACTTTTTCACGACATACCACCCGCCCCCTAGAGACACACACCGGCCGGCCCCGCCGGGACAAAATGGCAACGGACAAATAAATTAGTATTTTAAATTAAAGTCATAAAAATATAGACACATACAGGATGACAAACGATGACACACAAAAAACTGCGACAAGCCGCAGTTTTACGATTTCAAAAGGATGTATCATGTTAAAGAATAATGAAAAGAGACAGATGGTAAAAGTCCAATGGAGAGAAGGAGGTAAAACGATGTTTAAGAGTTTTACTATTGGAAAACGAAGAACACAAGAACAAGCAATGGAAGATGCAAAGAAATACCACGAGGAAAAAGTAAAACCAAATTATGATGAATGGAAAGTTAATTATGATAAGGAAACAAAAGAAATCAAAAAAGAAAAGAAAAGGAATTGGAAGAAGAAAACGTTTAAGTGTGAATGCGGAGTTGAAATAAATAGGAGTAGCAAAGCAAGACATATGAAATCAAAAATTCATACGGCCCCGCCAGCCCCGCCAGCTCCGCCCGCCCCGCCAGCACCGCCCGCCCCGCCCTAATTTTCATCTAAACATAGGGCCCCCCGTATATATAGACACGGAGGCACACGGCGACCACGGCGGGGGCAGACGATTGAGATAATTATTTAATTTCCAAAAAAAATTTATTAACTAATATATACAATTACCAACAATGGAGACACATACTTACAACGGAATACAGTATAGGTTGGACAAGTTTAGGGAACAAAAAATTAATTATGAAATCAAAAGGGTCAGGGGTCAATATGTGCTTTACATAATACCTGAGGGGTATAAAAGAAAGTATAAGGTGGATACAACAACGGCCCAGAATTACTTGAACCGAGTAAGAGGCGCTGTTTACTTTGACCATCATGCTATTCCTGTAGCACCGCCCTTACCTCCTCAGTTTGAAGCGAAAGTGAGAGAAAGAAAAGAAAAAGTGAAAGACCTAATGCGGTATGCGAACTACGAAATCAAACATGTTGATAGAAAGAAGCACGTTCTAGGTATTAATGAAAGTCAGTATTGGGTTAAGCTTACTGGCAACTTTACTTCATTCAGTATGGAAGATGTAGTAAAGTTTATTGAGATAATTCTGAACGACTTTATTAAAAGACAGAGACAGAATAATATGGTAGTCTAAGTATCAAGTTTGTAGATTACTATGGAGCAGTATCTACTGGTTTGAAAAAACTTAACGAGATTTCTGTCAGCGATGTTTTAGAAAGACTGTCAGCATTATTTCAAAGCAACGAAAGCCTTTATACAGACGAAAAGGGAACAAATATGGATAAGTTCAGGTTTGTTTTGAAATCTGTTGAAATGCCGACGGGCGGGACTAGGCTTCAAATAATTAATAAGCTTGATGTATATAAAAAGAAAGGAGTAATTCAAATTAATAATACAGACAACATATGCTTAGCCAGAGCAATTGTTGTAGTAAAAGCAAAAAAAGAAAAACACGAAAAATTCAAAGTAATAAGGATGGGACGAAAGATACAGGAGGAGATGGCGATTAAGTTGCACGAAGAAGCGAATGTCATTCAGGATGTGTGCGGTATTCCTGAAATTAAAACTTTTGCTAGCCACATTAAATACAATCTGGTCATCGTCGAATTCCCTGATAAGATAGTTTATAAGACAGATTTACTTGATGTGGCAGGCAAACGACTTACGAACCTTTACATACTTAAGACAGAGAACCACTACGATGCGATAACCAATATGAAGTCTATGGTAGGTAAAGAAAACTTCTGTGAGTTATGCTTAAGAGGATTTCAAAAAGAGACATGCTTGCGAATCTAAATGTAATATCTGCGAAACCAAAGACTGTAAAGGTATCAACGATAAAAGCAATTGGACTGATTGCTATTCGTGTAATAGAAAGTTTCCAAATACGGTATGTTTCAACAACCACAAGAAGACGAACTGTGATATCAAAGCAAAATGTCTGTCGTGCGGTCTTAATTACAGGAAGAAAGACGAACACAAATGCGGATATGCGAAATGCCGTAATTGTAAGGAACTGAAACCACTTGAACACCAATGCGAAATCGTGAAGAAAGACATATTACCTTTTTCAGAGAAATACGTATTCTTTGACTTTGAAGCTACACAGGACACGGGCGAGCACATTGTTAATCATGCGGAAAGTCAGTATTACGATGATAAGGAACAACCAGTTATCCATAAGAACATTGATGATTTCTGTAAGTGGGCTTTTGAACCTAAGCACAACGGCTTTACATTCATTGCTCATAACAGTCGCGGTTATGATTGTCAGTTTATTCTTAAATGGTTGGTTGATAACGGACAGGCACCATTTGTCATTTATCAGGGTGGAAAGATAATGATGATGACTTTAAAGAAATACCGCTTCATTGATAGTCTCAGTTTCTTGACTATGCCTCTGTCCGATTTTCCTAAAACATTCGGATTGAAAGAACTTAAAAAGGGGTTCTTTCCTCACTTCTTCAATACCGACAAGAATAAAAATTATGTTGGTGTGATGCCTCATAAGAAGCACTACGGATACGACACGATGAAAGATAAGAAAAGAGCGGAATTCTTAGAATGGTATGAAAGACAAAAAAACAACACATTTGATATGCGGAAGGAAATCGCGGAATACTGTCATAGCGATGTTGACATTTTGAGAAGGGGATGTATGGATTTCAGAAAGCAGTTTCTAGAGTTCGGTATTGACCCGTTTCAATATACAACTATTGCGAGTTGTGTTATGGCTTTGTATCGGGCTAAGTTTATGCCAGAGAATTCAATTGCTGTGTTGAAGGCGGAAAAGCAAAACAGGATTACCTCTCGGGCTTGTGTTGAATGGATAGCTTACAGAAGCAGGTTAGACCAAACGGATATCAAACATGCTTTCAATGGGGGCGAAAAGATGTTTAACTTAGGACAATCAAACGCGTACGTAGATGGCTGGGATGAAAAGAACAAAACCGCTTACGAATTTCACGGATGTCTCTGGCACGGATGTTCAAAGTGCATCAATACTAAGAAGAACAAGACGATGGGTGAACTATACAAGGCAACAATGAGACGAGAAAAAGAACTGAGCAAACATGTCAGCAAACTAGTATCTATCTGGGAATGTGAATGGAGATTAATGAAAACGAGTGAAAGCCTAGCGGAAGATACTAATGAACGAATTACGGAACAAGAAGGACTTAACCCGCGAGAAGCAATGTTTGGAGGTAGAACGGATGCTCTAACATTGTATTGGAAATCACGGCACGATAAAGAATATGCGAAATACGTTGACATATGCTCTCTGTATCCGACCGTTATGTTTTACGACCTTTACCCTAGCGGACACCACGAAATCATTAGACCGAACAACGACGACGACCGAAAGGAGATGAAAAACAAAATCATAAACAGAGAATATTTCGGAGTGGCTAAGGTTAAGATGCTACCGCCTAGAAAATTACTACACCCAGTTTTACCTAAGGCGGATAGAGGAAAACTGATGTATTACTCATGCGACAAGTGCGGAATGACAGAACAAAAGGATGAATGTAAGCACGCCGATAACGAGCGAGCAATAACGGGAACGTGGGCAACTCCTGACATCTACAAGGCCTTAGACAAAGGCTACAAGCTAATTAAGGTATATGAAGTATGGCACTGGAAGGAACAGAGCAGTAGCCTGTTCAAAGATTACATAAAAACTTTCTTAAAGGTTAAACAAGAGTCAAGCGGATACCCTGATAGTTGTATTACACAGGAACAAAAAAGAAACTACGTTGACAGTATGGAAGTCAGGATGGGAATTAAGATGGATGAAAACAAAATAAAAGAAAACCCAGGACGGCGAGCGGTTGCTAAGTTGTGCTTGAATAGCCTGTGGGGTAAGTTTGGTGAAAAGCAAAACAAAACTCAAAACAAAATGATAAAAGACAAAGATACCTTATACAAGTTAATGAGCGATAAGTCGGTCGATAACATAAACATAAACATTATTAACGACAAAATAATAGAAGCGAGTTATGACCTTAAACAGGATGCGGTAAGTGACCCCGTGAAAACAAATATTGCAGTTGCTTTATTTACAACTTGCCACGCGAGGATTAGACTATATGAGTTGATGGATAAACTAGACAACAGAGTTCTATACCACGATACAGACAGTGTCATATACACAACAGACTTAACGAAAGGCGAAACAGATGTGAAAACGGGTAAGTTGTTAGGCGAATGGACGGACGAACTACACGGAGCAAAGATTATGACCTTTATCGGAGGCGGACCAAAGTGTTATGGATATGTCTTAGATAATGGCAAAGCAAGTATGAAAGTCAAAGGCTTTAGTATGAATTATGAAAACAATAAATCACTAAATTTACCAAATATGTTAAGTGTTATTAGTTGCGGACTTGGAATTAAAAACAGCGACCTTATTGAGAACGGCAAGAATGAATTGTTAGAGTTGCTTAAAACTCAGGAAGAAAAATTGATTGCTAAACGAATTGAAAAATCTGGTAAAGTTGTTATTGTAGAAAACAGCAAGATAACAAGAGATAAACAACAGAAAAAAATAACGAGCGAATACTTAGAAAAAATATTCAGCTTTACTTACACTAAAAGAAATATTATAGGTATTGTAGACAATGCGATTGAAACTAGACCGTTTGGATACTAAATGAAAAATATTTAAAGATTATTTATTTTTTGCCTTTTTGCCTTTACCCTTAAAGCTCCTAATAGTATGAATTCCTTTTTTCTGTTTGACTAACTTAGTATTTACCGCAGTCGCTCCTAACAATGATACGGGGTCATACTTAGTTCGGTAGTTCGTCGTTAGCTTCGCAGTCTTCGCCCACTTACCTTTTGGGTTTACCCTCACCGCCACTCGGTCTATCACTCCTTCAATGAGGTCTCTTGTGCTACTGCCTTTATTGTATGTTGTAGCCTTTACACCCGTTTGTCGGCTTAAATCTTTTGCTATCGTGCCACCTAACGAAGGAAAAACCTGTAGGATTTGCCGCACTTGACTTTTGAGCGACTGTCAGTGTATCGGTAGGCGATAAGAAGACATCAAAATCTCTGAGGTCGACCTGTTGCGTTCCGTTTGCTGGGACATAAAGTTTCAAAAGTGTTGTGCCGTCAGCTAGTGCTGTAGCCGTAATATTGCTATCTACTATTGAAGTTTCTGTGTCGATGTCAACATAAGTTCCGCCTGTTATCGTCGCATTTTTCACTATTCTAACTTGGTAAGCTTTAGCATCATCATTAGTCAAACTTAAAATAGTCGGATACACTGTTGAATAATTATCAAGGTCATCCCCAAGCTCATCATACTTCTCTTTATTCCTAATAACCAGTACAGGTTTTTCTTTGCCGTCTCCAGTTTTGCTACTTTCTTCAGTGTTCATAATACTCGTATTGATAGTGTTAACCCCCTCAATAAACATAGCAACACTCGCGGTTTTAAGGTAATGAATTCCTGTGTCATTATCATTTCTTATCACAGCAGAAAACTGCAATGTAGTGTTTCGCAGACTCACACCTAAATTAGAATTAGCATATCTCAAAGTGTGAATTAACTGAAATTCTCCAGTGGTAGGGTTCTCAATATAAAACCTTATAGCACCAAATCCCAAATACTGAAACGAAATCTGAAATACATTTCCTTTAGTGAAGTCTATGAAAGGCATATCCGCGCTTCCATCGCACGGGTCATCCCAGGCTGCTTGATTATAGCGGTAGCTAGCACCTCCTTTACAATGCATAATATTCATTCCTTGATTATAACTTTTGTAAAAATAGAAGCCATCATTTAATCCACTATCTCCTATGCCGATAAATGAATAGTAGTCCTTAGTCTCATCTGTATTCCATAGAGCTGTGAATTGAGTAAGGACGCCCATACCCGTTCTGTATTTAATTCTTTTTTTGCTTACCAACTCCGCATTACTTGTCGTGTCTGCTTGAGTCTTCAACTCCGCCATATTGCTTGAAAATGAAACTGTGGATTTTGTTTCTGTCTTTGTCCATATTCGCGTATTAATGGTATAAGGAAAAATCTCCTGGACGACGGGTGTTAATTGACTAGTTAATGCTTCACCGAAAGCAGTTTTCATATTATTAGTTTCAATGTGGCCGTCATAACCGACCTTGACATTTATAAAGTCTCCGCCAGGATTTTGCGCTATCAAATTTCTCTGATGAGAGGACATCGTATATTATTGTAAGAAAAAAATAAATTAACTATCAAAAATTAATCATTACCTTCTAACTCATAAGGATTTCAATTCCCTTAACAACAACAGTCCTTTGAAGAATAGCATAAGTATAATCATTCAATTGTGCCGCACCTTCCGCACTCCATTCATATCGCCGTTCAGTGTCCAACGATAGCCCAGCCACTTCATAACCCTCTTCTTCTCGCTTGTCATAAAGCGGGCGGTTGTGGTCCCAGAAATCAACATGGAACCAGTTATATTTATACACATTAGAGTTCATCGCGTACTTGACTTTTGAGCACTTGAGTTTTTCCTTCAAAAGCATATAGTCTTCATCGCGGGAGCAAGTAATATCAAACTGCTGAATTCTATTACTATCCAAAGTAGTGTAATAAGAAGTAATCTTAGACTGTGCTCGGTTATCGCAATCAAAAGCGGTGTTTGAAGTTTCAGTATTGTTAAATCCAGTTGTGTAAATTCTGCGAATTCTCTCACCCTGCGAGCGGTTGATCTTCAAAACGAATGACTGACTGCCCGCCGCGAGATTAGTTTTCCAAGAGAGCGGGTATTCAGTCTTGAATGAAAAGCCTTCACCAGCAATCTTTTGCTGAACACCCACGATAACGTTCGGGTCGGTTTCAACAGCGAGAAAGAGGTTGAGGTTAGTAATATTTGCGGCCGCTGCGGCCATCGTGGCTCCTGCTGAAACACTAAGGGCATCAGTTCCATAAAACACTGTTTTGTTTGTGCCCTCCCACACAATCCTCAAATCAAGAATTTCATTAAAGCCAATAGTCTTATCAATTTCAAAAATGGTTCCAAAAAGCATACCCAGAGGAATAGACACATTGATAGCGGGAGTAGCGGTGTTATCAGCTCCACCTTCAAAATACTTAGCCTCCTCATAAGCAACATTAACAAAGCTAGCCGCACCAGTTCCATTTGCGATAAGAGCATCATCATGACGGCGGGCTGTGATAGAAGGTTGTTGAAAGGTATTCTTAACCTCTCCCTTCAATGTCGTGGTCAAAGCACGAAGGTTGTCTTTGACGGTGTTGATTTTTCCTTCAAGGTCGGTAATCGCGGCATTAACCGCAGCATCAGCATAAGTGTTTCCACCTACTGTCGCAATAGCAGTGTGTGCGGCAACATTTCCAACTGCGGCCGTGGTATTACTCAAAGCATACAAATCATCATAACCATTTGCGGGCACAGCCACCGTAGTTGGGGCATTACACTTTTGAAGCATAGCACCATAACCAGACCCAGCCCCGTGGTTATCCAAAGCCATAAATCTATCATAGGAAATCTCAGGCTTCCATATCATCTTAGTGTAATTTCCCACGTGTTGAAGATTACACAGATACTGCCCGCTTCGACTTCGCAGTTCAATTGTCTTAATCATCGGCAGGCAGTCCATAGGAATTCGGTTATACCTTCCACCACCATTAGGCGCATCTGGTGTATAGGTAAATCGCAACACAGACCTCGCAAGGTTCAAAGGACGAGTAGGAATTTCAAAAGTTGATTCAATTCCTCCCACGGTGGTAATCGGCACAGTCGCAAGACTTTCGCGGGCAGTAAGTTTGTTAAGTGAATACTTACCGCGGATAAGCTCGCTCTGGCTGTGTGTAAGTTCTCCTCCATATTGGACAGGCATTTTTTCTTTTTTGATTGTGGTTCTATATCTTGTAAATAGAAAAAAAATAAATAATTAAATTAACGGGATTTGAGCAAATTAAAAAATGATGAAAATAAATTAAAATAATTCGTCTCGCGGTAAATCAATAATGTCATTACAACGCCGAGGCCGTTGAGGTTAATTGGTTGGTCGTTTTCGTCGGTTAAGTAAAACCTAAATACATTTTTTGAATTGGCGGACAGTCTTTTGCCGTACTCCGACCCGCTTCCATCGTAGATAACAGAGCCGAACGGGATTTCATTTGCCGTATATATTTCTTGAAGCACGTGGTTATCGCCTTCACCTACTAAATCCGACTGTAAATACAATGTTTTTTCACCCGTCAATATTATGACATTTGACGACCTCAGTGTATTATTAGTGAAGAAATAAGTAGAAGACCGCTCAAACCCCATAATTTCGTGGATGCGAGTTTCGTCGTCAAATACAAACCGCGGTTGAATTCCTAGGTTGCCCGCCACTGTAAACAATAACTTACCGTCTTCTGGGTCGGTGTTTGTGTTGTTGCTTGTTATTGTGTATGTGTAGTTGTTGGGGCTTTCTGCGGTTAGCACTTCGGCCAGCTTATTTTTTAAGTTGTTCATCGTATAGTTGCCCTCGGGTATCGTAATGACCGCCTCGTTGCCGTTCTCACTCAGAGTAAAAGTGTTGTAAGGACTTGCCACAGAGTAATACGACTTCGGCACATAGATATGTAAAATTTTGCAATGTGTCGGGTTGTCCAGCCCTCTTAAATCTAAAGAGTGTGTAAAGTCGCTGTCTGTGCCATTTATCCTATTTTTACTGTTTATGTAATAGATACCCGAACTTCTCCCACCTTTGTATTCCATAGCACCTCCAAGTATATTATATATTCTAAAATATATTTTTATTTTACTGGCGGGGTCGTAGGGGGAGCAGGCCCCTACTAAATGAATGTATCAAAACCGTACCCATTATTTTTATTTTACTGGCGGGGTCGTAGGGGGAGCAGGCCCCTACTAAATGAATGTATCAAAACCGTACCCATTCTGTGATTTCAATTCCTCCGCCTCCTTCTCCTTCAAATCAGTCCATCCGCTAGCAAATTTAAAACGGGTTCCTTTTGCCCGCTCTAAAAGAAACCGCATTGAGTGCCATCCGCAGGTATCGCTCGTATCACTCTGTTGTTTAACTTGATTAACCTTCATTAATAAATAACTATCAGGATGGCTTTTATCTAACAGCTGTTTCATTTGTTGCTGGAAAAGTTCAGTCGGCTCATATTCTCCTAGCGGGTCATAAACTTCAACAGCTCTGTCTCCATTCAAAGAAATCCAAACTGCTATCCAGTGCGAGCCTGCTTGATTATGGCGGTCTAAGTTCATTATGAAGCCGTATCGCTTTCTGCTTCCAGGGTTCAAAGTGTTGAGCTGGTCGCTGGGAACTGTGCCGAGAAACCACTTATGTTTTTTCATAATCTCATTTCTTTCGTGCGTCATTAAGCCGTCAACCCCGGGGCCTGTTCCATCTTGAGGAGCGTCGGGTGGTGGTTGTGTGTCCGTTGTGGGTTGTGTATCTGGGGGTGGTGGTTGTGTGTCTGGGGGTGGTGCTTGTGTATCTGGGTTTATCAACTCAAATATAAGCTGTTTAGCCTCTGGGGAACTAGGGGTCTGCTGATCGGGGGGTGCGGGGGCTTGCCCCTGCGGTGTCTGGGGTGTCGTTGGTGGTTGTTTTGTCTGCGGTGTTGTCTTTTGTTTTACAAGTTTATCTAGTGTGTCCCAACCTTCATCAGGAGAAGTTATTTTTTCTGTAAATTTTTGAGTGTACAACCATTGTTTCAATGTCTCTGAATAATTTTTCTTTTTACCTTTTGGCTTTACAATTTTAATATCAATGCCTGCTTTTATGAGTCTGGATACTACATCGTGATTTTTAGGTTTTCCAGTATTTTTTCGTTTTAATCTCATACCCTCTGTAAACATAGCATCAATAATTCTGTTTCTCTTTTCGTCTTTTAAATCTTTTGCTTGCTTGTTTACTTCATCAGTTATATCGGTTATTCCGCTTGGAGATGATTTTGGTGCGTGTTTCTTTGGCGTTTTTTCTTCAACAGGTGCTGTTAATAGTCCTTGCTTAGTTCTCCGTTCTGTCAGTAATTCCTTAATAAGTCGTTGCTCTTTCCTGAGTTCACGATTCTTTTCTTCCTGTCTTTCCTTAGCATCAGCCAGTTCTCTTTTATGTTCCCTGTCCAACACCTCTTTTCTATCCTTAGCATCGGCTATGTCTTTTCTTTCCTGCCTCTTCCTTTCCTGGTCTTTTTCTTCAATGTCCGCTTTCTCCTTCTTGTCTATAGCTTCTATCTTTTCATATTTCTCCTGCTTGAGTTTATCTAAGTGGTCTTGAATTGCGGTTCTCGTGTTCTGTTCAATCTCCGACAGGCTTTGAACTTTTTTCTTGTCTTCCCGCTTTGTCATCGCCCTCTTTGCTTTTGGTTTGTTCAAGTATTTCATAAATAGCTTAACAATTTGAAGTGTTGATAAGTCATTTGTTTTCTTTCCGAAGTTTAGATATGCTCGCTTACCTTTTACTTTGATATATGGCCGACCATCCTTCGTTCTGTATATCCTCGGCGGTCGTTGTTTAGGTTTCTTTCCCATTGTATATTAAAAAAATAATAGAAAGTTTAGTTTAATATTATCTGTGGGGTTTAAAATTTAAGTGCTCCACGGCCTCGTTGCTTGCCGTATCCCATATCGCTCGCAACCTTTTGAACTTTGCCGGCATAAGGAACGCCAACTCTATCCAAAGCTCCAGCGAAGCGAGAGATTGTTTTGTCCTTTTTCAAATAGTTATTAATATTCCTAAATGTATTTCCGACCTTTTCCCAATTTATTTTACCTCCCTTCTGCCCAGAACCCTTTTGTTTCTTGCGACCAGTTTTCTTTTTTCCGCCCGCCATTGTGCTTGAGTTTCTTGTTATTTTTCCGACTGTTGGAATGACTTGAACCCTTGTTGTTTTCACGACCATTATAATATATGAAAAAAATAATTAATAATAAATTACAAAAACCTTTTATTAAAATTTTGTCTTAGTTCGTCCGATACCGCATCCACATACAAAAAGTTAAACCGTTCTTTCGTCGCCTCGTGATATTTTTCAATGAAGTAGTCGAGGTCGTAGCCGAGGTCCAGATGCTTGTATACTAGCTCTATTTTATCAACGCTCTGACCAGGAAAAATAAGAAGGTAGTCTAGCTGTTTAATTGCCTCAGCTCGCAGGTCGTTAAGATACTGCGAGCTCATAATCACCTTTGACTTGTAGTGGCGGTTTTTCTTCAACAGGTCGCTGACGGACTTATCCCTCAAGCCTGAGCCGAGGTCGTCAAGAACAAAAACGACTTCTGGTGTAATGTATTTGCTCGGCCTTGGGGGTTTTTCGCCTCCCTCCATTTTCTTCTCTCCCTCTTTTCCGAAATATAAAAACTTCGGCTTCGGTTCCTCCCGCAGTTCCTGTACAACCTCACCTTCTTCTTGCTCCTCGTCTGGCTTGTTGAGCTTGTCTAACTCGTAATCGATTACACTGTAGCCGTCCGTTTTCAAATATGTGTATATCGCCATTGGGTTTCCCTTCTTCTTGAAGTGCTTAACCATTTCTTTGTAGATGTGATCCTTGTGTATTGTGCTGGCTATAATGACAATGCGGGTCTTTTGTCCGTCGTTCGTTTCAGGATTTCAAACAGCGCGGTCGTCTTGCCGCTCTTCTTGCGAGCGAGAAGAAAAATATTGGCGTACGGCTCATCAAATAACTTATATCCTTTTGCGAGTTTTTCACCTTCGCCGTTTTGCTTAACTACTCTAACTTTAACATTATTGATTTTTTCCATCGCAGAGACTCCGCCTCCGCACCTCCAGATTTTTATATATTCTAAAATATATTTTTTTAACGGCGGGGTTGTAGGGGGAGCAGGCCCCTACCCGAGAAATTCTAAACAAATAACAATTCTTCCAGCTAGCTGGTCAGTCTCAATATTACCGCTGTCTGTTTTAAGCACTTTAAAAGTGTAAACCCCGTCGGTCCATCCGATATTTCCAAGATTATAACTGAGATTTGAAATGTTTGCCGTGGTGCTGTCTGCGAATGTGCCAATAATCCCGATGCGGTCCATATAAAGGATTTTTGTTTTAGCCTCGGCTGAATTGTTCATATAGTGGATAAACTTAACATTCATTCTAGTCGGTGTAAAGCTCATTTGAATGTTTTTGTCAAACGTCTTGCTACCATTAACCCCGCCAACAAAATCATTACTCAGAAAAATAATCTTTTGGTATTTATAATCCGTCATCGTGATGCCCTCTATATTTACATTTATAAACTTTTTATTAATTAATATTTCTGCTAGGTCCGCCTGTGATTTCTATTCGAGATATAGCGATAAAAAAAATGAATCGTGTCTTTATTGTATTCAAAAAGGAATAGAAACAAAATTTACATGCGTTTATAAGCCGATGAGTGATTGGTGTGTTAGTTTTGGTGAAGCTATTCCGCTAATCTACTCCAGCGACAGTTCTTGGTATAAAATACATTTGTATGAATGCTTATTTCTTACTTGAAGATGGCGATGGAAGGCATATTCCAATCAATAGTGTTAAAATACCGACGTACGTGTTAGCAACCTCGCACGGCAAGTTCTTTTCAGACAGCCTCACGATACAAAGGGTTATAATGGCTATAATGATACCCATTTGAAATAAGTATTTAATAAGTCGGCTGTCAGTTTTTCGCTTAGTCATACAACAGTCCCAGTTGTCTTCGTATTCGTGGTCTAATTTTTTTTCTTCCTGCTTAATTTGGACATCTAGCACGCGATTCTTCAACTCGGGTGTCAGTTCGCCATCTACTTCTATGATTGGTGGCGGGTGTAATCTAGGGGGCATTGGGAGGGAAAACTACTGCTCGTATTTCTGCTAATTGGTTTGCTTGGTCTTGTAATATATTAAGTAAAGTTTTATTTTTTTTTTCTAAATTAACTACCTTTTCTGATAATTGTTGAATGGCCTTAATTAATGGAGCGATAAACTCTGGATAAGCAATAGTATAACAATAATCACCAGTATCAACCATTTTGACATCTTGTGGTTTTATACATTCTCCTTTCAATTTACATTCTGCTCTTTGCTTTTCACAGGGAACCAAAACAGGATTTTTAGATAATCCCGCAAAGTCTGACATATTCAATTCTTGTAGTAGGTCATCTAATTCCTGTGCTATCATACCCATTCTAAGTGGTGTAGTGTTTTCAATCATACGAAAGCTGACTGGATTTAACTTATTAATCAATTCTAAACCAGGACATTCTTGAATATCTGTTTTTAATCTTCTATCAGAAGAAACATAAACATTTAGCGGAACGACTAATTGTCCATTGTCTCCTCTTAATGACATTTTACAGGCATTTGACGCATTTTCCCATATAAAACCATTAGTAGAACCATTAGGCACTCTAAATCTAATGACGTGCGACGAAAAATCGCCAGTTATTGAAGCGGGGGCTACCCCTCCGTTTAGTGCTTTACCCGACCCAGAACTCGCCATATAAATTCCCCAGTTTGTATCGCCAGTGTCCCACATAAAAAGTCCATTATTGCTCCCACCATCTACTTGATTTTGTATCGATAACCTACTTCCTCCATCTGATACTAACATCGCACTAGCATAAAAATTACTACAGCAATTAATGACCCACTCCCTTTCGCATAAAAATATAAATTTTGATTTCCATCGCTTCCGGTCGCATACATTGAATTATAACAAAATCCTACCCCCTGAGTGCCGTTGCTGTGCCTGAATTCAACGCCCGCAGAAGCCTGGCCGAGATTTGCGGAAACATATAAGCCCACTGGTGAAGCATGAGACCCGCTTCTCGCTTCCCCCCTTATGTCTACCGTGCTATTTACAACTGATATCCCCGCATTAGCCGTAATCAATCCACTCGTTGTTAAAGTGGTTCCCGATACACCCGCGTTAGCCGTAATCAAACCACTAGCCGTTAATGTGGTTCCTGATATTCCCGCATTCGCCGTTATCAATCCGCTCGCCGTTATGGCTCCGCTTGCTGTTATGGCTCCGCTCGTTGTTAATGAGTATCCTGTGATATTTCTAACATCAGTTATATCATAGGCAAATGTCTCATAATCAAAATACAAACTTGCTATACGTGGCTGGCTTCTAAATGAAGTTCCACCACTCCCAGTCTTATTTACTATAAATATGATATATCTGGCGTTAACATTTGAAGCGGGTGTATATGTCTTTGTTGTCTGTGAAGCCCACGCCTCTCCAGTCCTGCTGTCCCATAAAGTGTATGTAATGTTATCCGAGCTTGTTCCTACATACCAGATAGATGGGGTAGTTTCAATGAAATTCGCAGACGACGACCGCACATAATAAGTTTTTATCTTGTATATCGCTCCTAAATCAATTTTTATATATTCGCCTGTGTATGGTGTTCCTCCCCGCGTATTTGTGGTTGCTGGCACTCTTGTATATACTCCCGTCGTGTCGTTGTAATATATAGCCGTTGTCCAGTAGTCGTTTTGACTAGCATTAAAAGCATAATAAGCGGGGTTGTATTCGTTAGAAGCAGAAGCAACAAAAGGTGAAGGAGTTGTATTAGTCGTCATAGTCTGCGGTGCTGAGTACAAAGTAAAAGCAGAAGCCCCGTGTTTTACATCACCCGTCATTGTTCCACCCGATAAAGCAAGAAAAGCAAGAGAGCCCGTAGAATTTACCCAGTTTGTGCCGTTGTATGTTAATAATTGACCATTCGCGGGGGTTGTAATAATGACATCGCTGTGTGTATCTATTGACCCATCCGCTGATACTTTTGCTTTATTCGCATCGTGCTCCGTAAATAGAGTAGATACAACACGCCCATTTAGTGAGCCAGTATTCGTTATGTTTTGGCTGTTCATATTTAAGCCTCCATTCGCCGTTATCGCACCACTTGCTGTGAGTGTGGTTGTTGATACTCCCGCACTTGCTGTAATTAATCCTTTTGTCCATAATGTCCCGTTAAGTCCATTCAATGACATTAATAATTGCTCTGCTGAATTGTCCCATATAAATCCCATCGTAGCATCATTAGCAACTCTACATCTAAAACTGAATGAAGCAAAATCATTTCCTGAAACGGCTAAGCCATTCGCTAAACTTCTAGTGTTTCCACCCCCACCAGAAGCCGCATAAATTCCCCAGCTTGTGTTTGTTGTATCCCATATAAATATTCCTTTCGCATTCGTTCCACCTGTTGTTCCTTGAATTCCTATTTTTACCCCACTAGCATTCGTTGCTGACGTTAATGTTCCTGTGTATGTAATACTCGCGTTCGCTGTAATTAGCCCGCTAGCCGTTATCGCCTTTGTAGTCAATAAGCCTGCTGTATCAATAGATATAGCCTCTGTCAACGTTATAGACTGCCCGAGTGTTCCGCCGTTTTTGTAATTAAAACTGAGTTTATTCAAGTATTTCGCTATTTGAAAATTTGAAGAAGTATTAGAAGATAATATGTTCGTTCCGTTGTAATAGCAATCAAAATATAGATTAATGTTATCGTGTGCCCAGTTCAATAATTGAAATGTGGGGTAAGCATCTGCCGTTGTTATTGCTTGTAAATGTGCCCCGCCGATATTTGAAGCCGTCCCGTATAATTCTAATCCGCCAGTCGCCCCATTTGCTGATTTTGACGTGCTTCCTATAATTATCGGTCTGCTTATATTTGATGTTAATGAAGTTGTTATTTTGTCGCTAAATGTTTTATTTCCTCCGATTGTTTGGTCTGTTGATAATTTGACGACATTAGTATCAAGTGCCGACACATCAACACCATCAACATTACCGACATTCGTAATCGCAAATCCCCCCATATTTAACCCCGCCGTCATACTTGCTGTCCCGTCTAGTCGTAAAAATGGAGAGTTTTGGTTCCGCCATTGGCCTGTGCTATAAATAAGTAGTTGATTGTCTGCCACAGTTGATATGATAACATCGCTGTGTGTGTCTATCGACCCATCGGCGGACACTTTCGCTTTGTTCGCATCGTGTTCTGTAAATAAAGTTGAAACAACTCTCCCATTTAGTGAGCCCACATTTGTTATATTTTGACTATTCGTGTTTAATCCGCCCGTCATGTTTGCCGTCCCATCTAATCTAAGAAACGGAGAGTTTGTATTTCTCCATTGCCCTGTGCTATAAATGAGCAGTTGATTGTCTGCCGCAGTTGATATGATAACATCGTTGTGTGTGTCTATGCTGCCATCTGCCGATATTTTAGCCTTGTTCGCATCGTGCTCCGTAAATAAAGTTGAGACAGCCCTACCATTTAGTTGACCTACATTCGTTATATTTTGACTTATATTTAGCGCCCCAGTCATGTTTGCCGTTCCGTCTAGTCTAAGAAAAGGTGAAGCAACATTTCTCCATTGTCCTGTTGAATATATCAATAATTGATTATCGGCGGGTGTGCCTGTAATTAACACATCGCTGTGTGTATTAATTGAGCCGTCCGCGGAAACTTTATCATTATTCGCCTCATGTTCTGATATCCACGTATCAACATCTTTTGTATTTAGCAAATTCACTCCAGTTATATTCAAATTACCTCCCATACTAATGTTGCCTGACTCGTCCACATTTATCGGAAAGGTTTTATTTACCCAGTTGACCGTATTATATGTGAGATAACTATTGGCTGCTATTGGTGCGGTTATGACTACATCGGAGAGTGTGTCTATTGACCCGAGGTAGGTATTCCTCCATTTGCCGTCAACATCATTATGTGTTAGTATTGACCGACCGCTTGTGCGGATATGTTTGTGTCTATCAAATTATAAAGGCTGGTTTGATGAGGATTAGATGTATTAGAGCGGTGTTCAGTTGAGGCATAGACATCAGCATTATTTGAAACCCGTTGCTCGGTGTAGTATAAATTTTTTCCTTCTTTAATATCATCTGTGCTTTTTGTAGATAACCTTGTATCAAATCTGGTATTTGTGAAATAAAGATTTACGGGGTCGGCATCTTCTGGCACTCTATCTGTGTTTAAGCCCGTAATATTAGTATTAGTTAAGTCTAAGTTTGCGATTGAAAGGCTGTCTGTAGCGATTTCATTCAAGCCTAAGAGAGATTTATATTGACTCATTATGGTTGTATATTTGTTTAAAAATTGTTTATTAATAAAAACTAAATAATATTATTTTGTATATTAATATAATCAAGTCATAAAATGCCGAGAGGTAATAGAGAGGTCGCGATGAAGAATCTTGAAAAGGGTTGGGAGGCAAAGAAGAACCAGGCTAAGCAGAGAAAGATTGAGAGGGCGAGGGAACTACTTGCGGAGGAAGAGGCTAAGAATGTGAAAGAAATGACGGTGGAACAGCGGATAGACCACGTGTCTAAGAAGCAGTTGGCGAGGGATATGATAGATGGAAGGGATGGCGAGCCGATTGAAGAAAGCAGTGAAAGTGATGAGGAAGTAGAGCAAGACTTCGTTGATATCGTTGCCCGACGGGTTGCTGGTATGAAACTTAAGACTAAACAGAAGAAGACTAAGAAAGCGGTAAAAAAGAAACTGCCTGAACTAGAAGAAAGCGAGAGTGAGAGCGAGGAAAGCGAGGAAGAGGAAGAGCCTAAACCTAAGAAGGGAGGGAAGAAGACTGGCCGTGTTAATGTCAATGTTTACGCAGGACAACCGGAGAAGTCAAAAAAAGAAAATAATGACACATCTAAAATTTTTCTCAAATTCTAATATATAACTTTATGCACGACTTATTATTTACTCTTTTATATATCGTGATAAACTACCTTTCTATTTTAGTCGCATATAGCAATGGATCATAAGCACACATCCGCTAACACACAACCGGAAGAAACTCCAGGTAAAACTGAAGAAGAGCTTGAACAACAGAAAATTAAAGAGGCTTCTGAAATACACCATCAATCTAAGAACCCTAAAACATGGAATACTATTCTAGCACCTGAGCCTGAACCTTTAAGTCAAGTGTTCATTGACTTAATGGATATGTCTAAAATAGCTACTAAGAAAGGAAACAAAACTACAATTTTGGATTAGTGATGATCGATGTTTATTCTCGTCGTGGTTGGATTGAACCGATCAAAATAAAACAACTGGCGAAGTATTAGAAGGATTAAAAAAAAATGCCGAAACCTAAAAGGATTACATCAGACAACGGGAGTGAATTTAAAGGGCAAGTTGCTGAATACTTCAAAGAGAACGGAATTCAACATACTACAAACGAAGTTGGCGACCACCGCACTATGGGTATGGTAGATAGATTTATTAGAACAATAAGAAATGATTTAAATTGGATGTGGGAAGTTAATGATGATTTTATTTGGGTTCCTTACATTTATGAAATTGTTGAAAATTACAACAATACATACCATAATACAATTAAGGCTACACCTATGGAAGTCTATGAAGGTAAAAAGAAAAATGATCAAGAAATATACAGAGCCGGTCTTATTAATAAATTTCCTAAGGGCTCAACCGTGAGAAAAGAATTAGAGCGAGCTGTTTTTAGTAAAGGGGATGTTCAATACTCAAAGAAAGTTTATACAGTCAAAGGCCGTAAAGGCTTCAAGTTGGTTTTAAGTTCAGATGAAATAGCAAGTCCTCAACAATTATTAAAATCTAAAATGGAAGAACAACCTGACGAAGCTAAACCTCAACTAGCCGATAATATTAAAGTTTTAACTAAAGAAAAGAAGACCGGCCACTTATTAAAGGCATTAGATATAAAACCGGAGAATATCCGTAGTAGTGCCCGGATTAAAAAAAAGAAAGAGATAATGGATTTATAATTTATTATTGCATACATGCTTTACTTTTATTCCTCCTCCGCCTCACCGCCACCAATCTCTTCCTCATCCTCACCACCGTCAATCTCTTCCTCAGGCTCATCACCATCATACGCTGAATAAACTGTTTTGATTTCACCTAGGTTCTTCTTAACAGAAAGTTCATTAATGTTATCAAAATTTCGAAACAGTGCAAACCCCCCGTTTTTGTAAGCCACTACAAACAGGTTGAAATTGCGATGCATGGATTTATATCCCCATACTGCTAACTGAACAGCATTTTCTTTTTGTTCCTTAAAAACGACAGCTGTTCCTTCCTTCGTGTCAATTATAGCATACTGCTCAGGGAAGCGCAAGATTGTATTCGGTGTTCCTTTCTTTCTTCCTCCTTTCTTACCTCCCTTCTTTGCACCTTTTTTGCCAAAGTTCATAACAGCAACACCTTGTGCAATATCCTGCAATACAAAAAATATTAATGAAAGCAACAAAAAAATAAATTACCTGAACAGGATCGCCAGTCTTCTTGGGAGGCGTCGAGCAACCTACATACACACATATAGGAGGGACAACTATACGATATGTATGTAGGGGTAGTTTAAAGTCGTGCCCAGGACTTAATATAAAATTTTGCTTTTGAAAATATAACCTATAGCAATAGCTATAAGCCTTTCTTTTGAAAATATCTCCCTAATATAAATAATATTCAACTATCCCCTACATGCCCTATTCATATTTCTATCACCATCCCCTACGTCTATCCCTATTTCATCTAATCTCTTCATCATCATACATGCTTCCGTAAATGTCGTCCCTCTTTCAATCATTCTTTCCATCTTAACAAGCTCCTCTGCCTCTATCATTCCTCTATTCTGCTTCTTCCAATGCTTCATCAATTTTATTTCACTCTCGATCTTTCTTTTCTTCAACTTCTTTCGTCTATCCTCCATCAAATCTTCTTCTATCTCGTCTCTCTCCTTCTCTCTTTCATCTATCGTCTCTTTCAACGCATCTCGCCTCTCCTTCTTATTCATCAACTCTTTCTTCATATTCTCAATTATCGCTTCGTCTTTTTCAATCTCTTTATCTGCCTTTATTTTCAATTCATTTAACTTGCTTAAACTATATCTATTAATTTCGAACTGTTCTTTCCACATATATTTATCTTTTACATTATTTGGGATAAGATTTAACGACATAAATAATATAATATATAATATGAAAATGGCACTTATGGCTCGCAAAAAAAGAACGACGACGCAAAAGAGCAAAACGATGCGTCGCACGAAACGAACGACACGTCGCATTGAAGTTTTGGCTGATTAATTATATTTCATTTTTCTATCTAACAGAAACTTCAACAAAAAAAGTCAAGAAAAATCGCAAAACCCGTTATATTTCTTTTTTCGCAAATTGACAGCTGTGACTGTGTTCAATGTTGAAAAGGCTACGTGTATCATTTTATTTACCCGTTTCCACTTTTTCCCGTCCGTTGCCTTTTTGTCCCGTCCGGGCCGGCCGGTGTGTGTTTCTAGGGGGCGGGTGCTATGTCGTGAAAAAGTGTGCCGAAGTGCGACTCTATACTACTGTCCAGAGGTTGTGTTATGGTAAAGAATAACGAAAAGAGACCAATGGTAAAAGTTCAATGGAGAGAAGGAGGAAAGGTTATGTGTAAGAGTTTCTGCATCGGAAAGAAAAAATCAAAAGAGCAAGTATTGGAAGAAGCAAAGAAGTATCACGAGAAAAATATAATACCTAAATACGAGGAATGGAAAATTAATTACGATAAAGAAACAAGAATAATCAAAAAGAAAAGAAAAAATTTGGAAGCATAAAGATTTTAAGTGTGGATGTGGTGCTGAAATACATAATGGAAACAAAGCGCGACATGTGAAGTCTCAGAAACATATTTCAGCAACAGAAAAAGAAAAACCTCGAGTTCCTCCAAGGCCAAGCAAAGAGTATATGGAGAGAATAAAGAAAGATGATATGAGCGAAGCCACTTGTGATGATAGATGTAATATGTGCGGATACATGGACCATAACTGCCACTGCGGTTGCGGGTATGGTAAGTATCAGTAATCAAAAAGGTTTCTCTGCGGGAACCACTGAATTTCTATTTAAAGACAAGGGAGGGTCCTTATATATAGGACACACACGGGGCCACGAGGGGACGACCGCTTGAGGCAGACAAATATTTTAATTTTATAAAATTATATTTTCCTTGATATACTATTATCAAACATGGAGATACACACGTATAACGGCAAGGTCTACAGGTTGGATAGATTAAGGGAATATAAGATAAATTACGAAATCAAGTCTGTCAGGGGTCGGGATGTGCTATATATCAAACCGAAGGTAAGGGGGTATAAAATTGATACACAGACAGCCCAACACTAAGTAAGGAGCGCAGTGTATTTTGAGCACCATGCTATACCAATAGCGCCACCTTTACCTACGATTGAAGAGAAAAAAGAACTGAAAGAAAATTACAGAGACTTGTTGAGGTATGGTAATTATGATATCATGAGGGACGACAGCAAGGAACACGAACTAGGAATAAATGAAAGCCGATATGCGATAAGGATTAACTGCAACTTCCGATCATTTACGATGCACGATGTGATAAGATTTATTGAGTTGTATTGAACGACTTTGTAAAACGACAAGCACCGCAAGATAATGTTAGCCTAGGTATTGAGTTTGTGGATTACTATGGAAAGGTATCAACAGGCTTACACAAAGTTAAGCAAATCTCGGTTGAAAAAGTTTTAGAAAGATTGTCAGCAATATTTCAAAGCAACGAAAGTCTTTACATTGACGAGAACGGAATAAACTTTGATAAATTAAAATTTGTGTTGAAATCTGTTAAAATGCAGACTGGCGGGACAAGGCTACAGGTTTTGAACAAATTTGATATCTACAGAAAGAAAGGAGTAATCTGTATTACAAACAGCGATAACTTATGCTTAGCACGAGCAATCGTTGTAGTCAAAGCAAAAATTGAAAAACATCCAAAATTCAAGAAAATACTAATGTGAAAAAGAAAGATACAGCAGGAAATGGCAGATGCTTTACACGATGAAGCGAAAGTTATTAAGGATGTGTGTGGGATACTAGAAATTAATACATTCGCTAATCACATTAAATACAATCTGGTTATTGTTGAATTCCCTGACAAAATCATTTATAAAACAGAACTACTTGACTCGAACGGCGAAAATCTGACTAACCTTTATGTTCTAAAGACTGAAGGACATTACGATGCAATAACTAACATGAAGTCTATGATAGGAAAAAGAATTTCTGTGAGTTATGTCTAAGAGTGTATATGGAAAGACACGCCTGTGACCCCAAATGTAGTATTTGTGAAACCAAGGGTTGTAAGGAAATAAAAGACAAGAGCCAGTGGAAAGAATGTGAGAAGTGTAATAGAAAGTTTCCAAACAATGAATGCTTTAATATCCACAGGACGACGAACTGCGATGTTAAAGCGAAATGTAAATCGTGCTGTCTTAATTACAGGAAGAAAGATAAACACAAATGCTGATATGCGAAATGCAGATATTGTAAGGAACTGAAACCGCTTGAACACCAATGTGAAATAGTCCAAAAAGAAAATCTTACTGCCGTCAGAGCAATACATATTTTTTGACTTTGAAGCGACACATGACACAGGCGAGCACATTGTTAATCATGCTGAAAGCCAGTATTACGATGCGAAGGAACCGCCAGTAATTCACAAGAACATTCAAGATTTCTGTAAGTGGGTTTTTGACACTATGCACAGCCGATTTACATTTATCGCACACAATGCCCGCGGTTATGATTGTCAGTTTATTCTTAAGTGGTTGGTTGATTATGGTCAAACTCCATTTGTAATTTATGAGGGCGGTAAGATAATGATGATGACACTTAAGAAGTATCGCTTTATAGAAAGCCTAAGTTTTCTTACGATGCCATTGTCAGACTTTCCAAAGACATTCTGTCTTACGGAACTTAAGAAAGGTTTCTTCCCGCACTTCTTCAATACGGCAAAAAATAAAAACTATGTCGGGGTAATGCCCCATAAGAAACATTATGGCTACGACACGATGCGAGGAGATAAACGAAAGGAATTTCTTGAATGGTATGATGAACAAGTGAAAGCACATAACCACTTTGATATGGCAAAGGAAATCGCAGAGTATTGTTATTCAGATGTTGATATACTGAGGAAGGGTTGTATAGATTTTAGAAATCAGTTTCTAGAGTTTGGTATTGACACTTTTCAATATACAACTATCGCGAGTTGTGTTATGGCTCTGTATCGTGCTAAGTTTATGCCAGAGAATTCAATTGCGATATTGAAAGTGGAAAAACAAAACAAGATGACTTCTAGGGCTTGCGTAGAATGGCTAGCATACAGAAGCAGGTTAGACAAAACCGATATTAAGCACGCATTCAACGGAGGTGAAAAAATGTTTCAACTTAGGCAATCTCGTGTGTATGTAGATGGATGGGACGAGAAAAACAAAACCGCTTATGAGTTTTACGGGTGTCATTGGCACGGATGTGATAAGTGTTGGAATAGCAATGCTCTGAATGTCAAGAAGAATAAGACAATGGGCGAACTATACAAGGAAACAATGAGAAGAGAAAAACAACTTAACTAACAAGCGAAAGTAATAAGTATCTGGGAGTGTGAATGGAGCCTGATGAAAACCAGTGAAAGACTGGCTGAGGATACAAACGAACGAATTACTGAACAAGAATGACTAAACCCACGAGATGCAATGTTTGGAGGTAGAGTGAATGCTCTGAAATTATATTGGAAATCACGACATGATAACGAGTATGCGAAATATATTGACATATGCTCACTTTATCCTACCGTGATGTATTACGACCTTTATCCAAGCGGGAACCATATGATAATTCGGCCTAACAACGAGGAGGAAAGAAAAAATATGAAAAACAAAATTATAAACAGAGAATATTTCGGAGTGGCTAAGGTTAAGATGCTACCTCCGAGAGGCTTACTACACCCAGTCTTACCGAAGGCGGACAGAGGTAAGATGATGTATTACTTATGCGATAAGTGCGGAATGACCGAGCAACACTGACAATGTAAGCACACAGATAAAGAACGAACAATAACTGGAACATGGGCAACTCCAGAAAATTACAAGGCCTTAGACAAAGGGTATAAGTTAATAAAATTATATGAAGTATGGCACTGGAAAGAACAAAGCAGTAGCCTATTCAAAGAATACATAAAGACATTCTTGAAAGTAAAACAAGAGTCCAGCGGATATCCAGCGGGATGTAATACGGAAGCAGAAAAGCAAAATTACATAAACAGCATGGAAATCAAAATTGGAGTTAAGATGGATGAAAGCAAAATATTCAAAAACGAAAAACGGAGAGCAGTGGCTAAGTTGTGCTTGAACTCTTTATGGTGCAAGTTTGGACAGAAACAAAATAAAACACAGAACAAAATGATAAAGGATAAAGAAACCTTATACAAACTATTGAACGATAAATCAGTGGATAATATAAATATTAACATAATTAACGACCAAATTGTAGAAGCCAGTTATGATTTAAAACAGGACTCAGTGAGCGACCCGATTAAAACAAATATTGTAGTTGCTTTATTTACTGTATGCCACGCAAGAATGAGACTTTACAATATGATGGACATATTAGGTAATAGGATATTGTATCATGACACAGACAGCGTAATATATACTACTAACAAAGAAATTAATCAGGTAGATGTAGAGACAGGCGATTTACTGGGAGATTGGACTGATGAATTAAAAGGAGCGAAAATAAAAACCTTTGTGTGAGGCGGGCCGAAGTGTTATGGATACTTATTAGATAATGGTAAAGCCAGTATGAAGCTAAAAGGATTTAGTATGAACTATGAAACTAAAAAAGCATTGAATTTACCAAATATGTTAAGTGTAATAAGTTGCGGGCTAGGTATTACGAACACTGAATTATTTGAGAATGGTAAAAATGAACTGGCTGAATTGTTGGAGACTGATGAAGAATTACGGATTGCTAAGCGAATTGAGAAGTCTGGAAAAGTAGTTATAATAGAAAACAACAAGATAACGCGAGACAAACAAAAGAAAAAAATAACAAGCGAATACTTAGAAAAGACATTTAGTTTTACATATACGAAAAGACAAGTTATCTGTATTGTAGAGAATGCGATTGAAACTAGATCTTTTGGATATTAAAAAAATAAAAAATTAAATAATTAATTTTTTCCATGAAATTTTTTACCAGTCTTTTTTGGACCGATGACCGCCCTCACAAGACTTACTTAAAATATTTAGGCAACTTTCAATTGAGAAGAATAAGGAATTCTTTTCAGTAAGAGATGTCCAACAGATGATTGATGAAGAAATTAAGTCAACTGAAAAAAGTAGAGAAGTAAAGCCAAAGGATACTTTCCCATTTGGTAAATATCGCGGGAAGAAGGTTTCAGACATCGCTTTGATTGATAAGCCATACCTTGAATGGGTTATGAAACAGCAGTGGTTTGATAAATTTACAGACATTAAAAGTGAAGTAAAAAAAATATATTTGATATTTTGTTCTGACTTCGTCATCACAAAACATCGTTTTCTTTTCATTATTTTTTCTCTAAACTTTTTTCCGATGTTTTAGAATAAGCGAGAGTGCGTAGCACGAAGCGCAATTCTAAAATATCATGACTGACCTGAACACCAAACAAGACTACTTAAATGAAATTGAAAAATGGAACCTTGACAGCGAAATAAAAAAGCCAACAATTAAATAGACTAAACCTGACATTGTTTCTTTCTATGAGCAATACAAGCCGAGGGATGACAATGTTAAAGTGGTTATTCCATTGGATACCATAACGGACAAAGAAGAAAGCACACCTTTAACAGCGACTGATTTAAAAGAGACTGGAATTACCGAAATAAAGGCGAATGTAGGTGAAGAAATAGTGAATGCTACATCCGTAGGTGATACGGCGACTGCTACAGACGAAGTATGTACAGAAGAAGGATGTATATTAAGGAAAGCGAGCGATGTTATTCTGGTTGTAAAAGAAAGATACCAAAAAAATAAAGTAAAGTGAAATAAATTAGTTCTTTGATATTTTATTCACCCGCTACGCGGTTTCATAAAACATCGTTTTTTTCTCTTTTTTTTTCACTTTACATTTCACGATGTTTATTGAAGACATAGTCTGAAACAAATATCTATTGGTCCTCTATAAAGTTAGCAATAACATTAATATTACCTGACCTGCCTGCCGACACGGACTTCTGTGTGAATGTCAAAACATCGTTCGGGGTTAATTGAATATCGTAGGTTCTTAGATTAACTTGTTGAGTTGAGGTAGCATTAACATAAATCTTAAAAAGTGTTGTTCCGTTTGCGATAGCAGTTGCTTTTGTATCTGTATCTACAATTGAAGTTTTGGTATTTACATCGGCAAAACCCGCTCCTGTCAGTGTCCCGTTCAATACAATTCTTATAATATTAGACTTACTATCTTCATTTGTAATACTTATCAAAGATGGAAAGACATTTGAATAGTTGGTTAGGCTATTATTGTATTGTGCTTGATTCCTGATACTTAAAATGTGGCTTTCAGTTATATTACCTGCTTCACTCCCTTCCGCCGTATTTGTAATACTTGTATTAATAATGTTGGTTCCCTCAACAAACAAACTACAACTGGCTGTCTTCAGTCTTTGTATTCCAACTCCCACATTATTATTAACAATTCGTGCTACAAATGGCAATGTAGTATTCCGCAGACTGACACCCGTGTTGGCATTCGCATACTTAATCGTATGGACTAACTGAAATTTGCCTGTCTTTGGATTTTCAATAGAAAACTTAATAGCACCAAAGCCTAAGTATTGAAATTGAATTTGAAATACATTTCCCTTCGTCCAGTCTAATACTAGCATATCTCCTGTTCCGTCGCACGGGTCATCCCAGTATGCTTGATAAAATGCGTTTGGGTTTCCTCCAATGCAATGTAGAATAATCATTCCTTCATCTCTAGTCTTGTAAAAGTAGAAACCATTAAGTAAAGCATTATCTCCGATACCTATCCACGAATAATAATTTTCTGTTTCGTCTGTTGTCCATAAAGCAGTGAAGCGGGCTACAACACCATACCAGTGCGATATTTTATTTTTCTTTTGCTTTCCATACAGGCATCAGCGGTAGCATTAGCAGTCGTTTTTAATTCCGTCATATTTTTATTAAATGAAACACTCGCATTTGTCTGAATTAATGAACAAATCCGTGTATTAATGGTATATGGAAAGATTTCCTGTAATACAGGTGTTAAGGAACTGGTTAGGGTTTCACCAAAAGCGGTCTTCATTTGATTAGTTTTAATGTGTCCATCATATCAGACTTTGACATTTACAAACTTTTCGTCCGGATTTTGTGCGATTAAATTTCTCTGGTGGGTCGTCATTTCTTGTATATATAAAAAAAAAAATTGTTTTTCTTTTTTATTAGTTTTACAAAGTTTATAAATATCTACGACATAAGGATTTCAATTCCCTTAACAACGATAGTCCTCTGAAGAATAGCATAAGTATAGTAATTCAATTGCTTTGCACCAGTCGCACTCCATTCATACCGCCGTTCGGTGTCCAAAGACAGACCTGCCACTTCATATCCATCTTCTTCTCTCTTGTCATAAAGTGGGCGGTTGTGGCCCCAGAAATCAACATGGAACCAGTTATATTTATACACATTAGAGTTCAAAATAGCAGAGCCCTTATTTTTTTCCTTCAAAAGCATATAATCCTCATCCTTATCGCATTTGATATCAAACTGCTGAATTCTATTACTATCCAAAGTAGTGTAGTAATCAACAATCTTATCTTGTGATCGGTTATCGCAATCAAATGCTGTCTTTGAACTTTCGGTATTATTAAACCCGCTAGTGTAAATTCGGCGAATTCTCTCACCCTGCGAGCGGTTCATCTTCAAAACGAATGACTGAGTTCCGGCCGCAAGATTGGTTTTCCAAAAGATATGGTATTCAATCTTTTGCTGAACACCCAAGATAACATTAGGGTCGGTTTCAACTGCAAGAAAGAGGTTAAGGTTGGTAATCTCTGCGGATTGTGCGGTGGCAGTTGCTCCTGCTCCAACACTCAAGGCATCAGTTCCATAAAATATGGTTTTCTGTGTTCCCTCCCACACAATCCTCAAATCAAGAATTTCATTAAAGCCAATAGTCTTATCAATTTCAAAAATTGTTCCGAAAAGCATGCCTAGAGGAATAGACACATTGATAACGGGATCATCCCCATTATTGCTTCCTCCTTCAAAATACTTAGCCTCCTCATAAGAAACATTAACTACACTAGGAGCGCCAGTTCCATTCGCAATAAGTGCGTCATTATGACGGCGGGCTGTGATAGATGGCTGTATTTAGAATTCTAGTTTCGAGGGTCTTAAGCATTTCGTTTACACGAGCGACAATGTTGGCTGATTGATCTGCAGCCTTTGTATCACCAATGGCGATGAAAGCAGTCTTACCATCATCGAGTTGAAAGGTATAAGCATCATCAATTGCTCCACTAACAGCAGGCGATGCTTGAATATCATTCGATACATTACACTTTTGAAGCATAGACCCATAACCAGACCCTGCCCCGTGGTTATCCCATGCCATAAATCTATCATAAGCAATTTCGGGTTTCCAAATCATCTTAGTGTAATTTCCCACATGTTGAAGTTTACACAGATACTGACCGCTTCGGCTTCGCAGTTCAATTGTCTTCATCATTGAAAGGCAGTCCATTGGAATTCGGTTGTATCTTCCAGCATTACCTCCCCGATTTGGTTTGTAGGTAAATCGCAACACAGACCTCGCAAGGTTCAAAGGACGAGTAGGAATTTCAAAAGTTGATTCAGTTCCTCCAACACTGCTAATCGTAACAGTCGCAAGACTTTCGCGAGCAGTAAGTTTGTTAAGTGAATACTTACCGCGAATAAGTTCGCTTTGGCTATGAGTAAGTTCTCCTCCGTATTGGACAGACATTTTTGTTTTGTTTTTGAAGTGGTGTAAGTTGATTAATACACGAAATATATTTATAGAAAAAAAATAATTCTAAATTAATTATCTAGCTTTTAACAGATTAAAGAATGAATTAAATAAACTAAAATAATTAGTTTCACGATAAACCAGTAATGTCATAACTATTCCCAAACCATTAAGATTTATTGCTTGGTCATTTTCGTCCGTCAAGTAAAATCTAAATACATTATTTGAACTCGCAGATAATGTTCCCGTATTCGCTTCCAGAGCCGTCATAAATGACAGAACCAAAAGGAATTTCGTTGGCAGTGTATATTTCTTGTAGCACATGATTATCTCCTTCATTCACTAAGTCAGATTGAAGATACAGAGTTTTTTCGCCAGTTAGAATAATTACATTTGGTGATTTAATAAAATCATTAGCGAAGAAATATGTTGAATTTCTATCAAAACCCGTTACTTCGTGCATACGTGTATCAGCATCAAATGTAAACCGCGGTTGAATACCTCCGTTATTTGAAACACTGAATGTTAATTTACCATCCTCTGGTTCTGTGTTTGTATTGTTGCTTGAGACAACATAAGTATAGTCATTCGGACTTTCTGTCGTCAATATCTCAGATAACTTATTTTTTAAATTGTTCATTGTGTAGTTTCCCTCGGGTATTGTAATTAAAGCCTCATACCCGTCTTCGGATAATGTAAAAGTATTATATGGAGAGGCAACTGAATAATAAGATTTTGGAACATAGATATGCAGAATTTTACAACGTGTGGGATTGTCTAGTCCCTTTATATTGACTTCGTGTGTAAAGTCGCTGTCTGTGCCTGTTATCCTATTTTTACTATTTATGTAATAGATACCCGAACTTCTTCCTCCCTTGTAGTCCATGATATTTAGAATTGCGCTTCGTGCTCCGCACTCTCGCTTATAAAAAAATCACTTGTGATTTTTGCTTTAACACAAACTTCGTTTGTTTATATTCTAAACATCGTTTTTTTCTTTTTCAAAAAATTAATGCTTATTGTAATCCTTAAAAGTGCGTAGCCCCCGATGTTTGTTGAAGACGTAGTCTGAAACAAATATCAAATATATGTATCAAAATGTCCATACCCATTCTGTGCTTTAATTTTTCCGATTCTTCTTTTTTTAAGTCTGTGTAGCCACTGGCGAATTAAATTTAATACCTTTCACCCGCTCCATCAAAAATCTCATACTATGCCATCCGCATGTGTCGCTCGTATCAGATTGTTATTTACTTGATTAACCTTCATTAATAAATAACTATCAGGATTACTTTTATTTATTAGTTGTTTCATTTGTTGTTGGAAGTCTTCAGTCGGCTCGTAAAGTGCTAAAGGGTCATAGACTTCATCACTCCTGTCTTTATCTAGACTTATCCATACGGCGATCCAATGAGACCCTTTTTGATTATGATTATCTAAGTTCATAATAAATCCGTATCGCTTTCTGCTTCCGGGCTTCAACTTGTAGATTTCATCACTGGCTATAGCTCCGAGATACCATCCATATTTTTTCATTATGTCGTCTATTTCATTAGTCATTAGTCCCCGTCCCTCTCCATCTTGCTGTTGCTGTGGCTCATCTTGTTGTGGCTCTTCTGGCTGTGGCACCTCTGGCTCTGGTTGCTGTGTCTCTGGCTGTGGTTTCTCTGGCTCTGATAGTGGCTCAGGCTGTGGCTCTGGTTGCTGTCCGAAGGGCGCATCTTCAACTTCGTTGGAGTCTGGTTGCTGTTGCTCATTTCCATATTTATTTATAAGAGCATTAACATAATCTTTTTTTCTCATTGAATGAACCCATTCTTTTCGTGATAGATACTTTTTAATATTTTCTACGGAAAACACTTTATTAATCAAATCTTCTAAACCAGTTCCCGTTTGTAATCGCAAATATTCAGCCAATTTCTTTTTTACTTTGTCCTTCTTTTGTCCTACATCTATTTTATGTTCTACAATTTTGTCTATTATCCATGATGCCCTTTGGTTCCAACCTTTAACATCGTGGCCTTCATTTTTAAGTTTTTCCCTTAATGCTTCACCAAGAATTTTAATAGCAAGTTTTTTCTCAATATTACTATTCGACAATCCATTCTTTAAAATTGCTTTGTATTTAGCCTCCTCTAATTTATTTCCTAAATTTTTATTTAAATTTTCTTGCTCACCGAGTACTTTTTTCATATCGACTATTGTCAGTTTTTGTTCTTGAAATTGTTTTATTCTTTCCGCAATACTTTGTATTTTACTAGGTTCCCAATTATCTATATCTGCTTGAGTAAAAACTCCAGACTTTATGATTAATTTTTTATTTCTTCAAATTCTTGATTTGGTTTAACTTTTACCTCTAGCTGTACCTGTTGTTCTTGTGGCTGTCCCTGCAGTGGTGGCATAATATATTGATATTGAACTGGTGGTAATGCTTGTATTCTATTTTTTCTGTCTTCTTCATATTTTACATCTTCTATGAGTTTTTGCTCCCTTCTTAGTTCTCTTGCTTTCTGTTCTTGTCGTTCATTAATATCAGCTAGTTCTCTTTTATGTTCCCTATCCATTATCTCTTGTCTTTCCTTAGCATCTGCTATGTCTTTTCTTTCTTGCCTCTTCTTCTCCTCGTCTAAATCCTCCCGTGCCTTTCTTTCTTTTTTCTCTGTGGTTTCAATACCTTCATACTTTTCCTTTCTGAGTTTGTCTAAGTGGTCTTGAATCGCTGTTCTCGTATTCTGTTCAATCTCTGACAGGCTCTGGACTTTTCTTAAGTCTTCCTTCTTTGCTTTTTTCTTTGCTTTTGGTCTGCTTAAGTATTTCATAAAAAGTTTAACAATTTGAAGTGTGCTCATATCATTTGTTTTCTTACCGAAATTAAGATAATATTTTTTACCCTTCTGGATAATATACGGCCTCCCGCTTTTATTTCTATAAACCCGCGGTGGTCTTACCTTTGATACTTTAGAATGGCGCTTCATGCTTCGCATTCTCGCTTATTCTAAAACATCGTTTTTTTATTTTGGAAAAAAATAATGGTCATCGATGTTTTGTGATGACGAAGTCAGAACAAAATATCAAAATATCATTAAAACTTCAACGCCCCACGACCGCTCTGCCTACCATACCCCAGTTTTGAAGCGGTGGCTTGGACAGACCCAGCATAAGGCACTCCAATACTGCTTAAGGCTCCCGCAGTTCTAGAAATTACTTTGTTATCACGAAGGAATTTATTAACAGCCAAGGCCGTTTTCCCCACTTTTTGCAAGTTAATTTTACCGCCAGCCTGTCCCTTGCTCCTTGCTTCTTCTTACGACCAGTTTTCTTTTTGCCTCCAGCCATATTTGTGCTTGGGTTAATTGTTCGTTTACCGATTGTTGGAATGACTTCAACACGAGTTGTTTTCACTACCATTATACTATGAAAAAAATATTTAAAAATCAAATAATTATTTTAGACGAAAATTAAAGTTTTTTGTTAACTCATCATCAACACTTGAGACATAAAGAAAATTAAATCGTTCCTTTGTTGCTTCGTGATACTTTTGAAGAAAATGATCAAAATCAAAAGATAAGTCTAAGTGTTTATACACGAGTTCCGTTTTGTCTTGAGACTGACCCGGAAAGATTAATAAATAATCTAACTGCTTAATGGCTTCTGGCCGTAGGTCGTTCAGATACTGACTTGACATAATAACCTTACTTTTATAGTGTCTGTTCTTTTTTAACAAATCGCTCACGGATTTATCTCTTAATTCACTTCCTAAATCGTCCAAAACAAAAACAACCTCTGGTGAAATATATTTACTTGGTCTCTCTTTCTTCTCACCTCCTTCTTCTTTTTTCTTTTCCTTTCGAAATAAAGAAATTGTGGTTTCTCTATTTCCTCTTTGTCCTGTTTTATTTCTCCTTCGTGTTGCTCGTCATGTCTGTTCAGTTTGTCTAACTCATAATCAATGACATTTACACTGTCCGATTTAAGAAAGGTATATATTGCCATTTGGTTTCCCCTGTTCTTAAAGTGCTTTACCATTGCTTTATAAATGTAGTCCTTGTGTATTGTTGAAGCAATAATGACAATACGTGTTTTTCTGTCTGTAGTCCTTTTCAGTATCTCAAAGAGTGCTGTTGTTTTCCCACTCTTCTTACGGGCAAGCAGAAATATGTTGGCATACGGCTCGTTGAATAATTTATAACCTTTTGCTTTTTTGTCTTCTTCTCCTTCCTGCTTCACTGGTTTCACCTTGACATTGTTTATTTTCTCCATTGATATTTTAGAATTGCGTTTCGTGCTGTCGCACTCTCACTTATTCTAAAACATCGTTTTTTTCATTTACAAGAAATCAAATGGTTTTACAATGTTTGTTGAAGACGTAGTCTGAAAACAACAATTCTTCCCGCTAAATTTCCTGTATCAATATTTCCGCTGTCAGTTTCAAGGACTTTAAATGTATATTGTCCGTCCGTCCATCCAACGACACCTAAATTATAACTAAGGTTTGAAATGTTTGCTATATTACTATCAGCCAATGTGCCGATAATTCCAATTCTGTCCATATAACGAATTCTGGTTTTGGTTTCAGTCCGGTCGTTCGTATAATGAATAAACTTAACATTCATTTTGGTTGGTGTGAATGACATTTGAATATTTTATTAAATGTTTTGCTTTCCACAAAATCATTACTCAGAAAAATAATCCGCTGATATTTATATTCAGTAGCCATGATTATATTACTGATGATAAACTTTTTAATAACAAAAATATTTTCGCTGACTGCCTGTGACTTTTACTCACGAGTAAGCGAAAAAAAGAATGAGAGTTGTGCTTATTGTATAAAGCAAGGTATTGAAACTAACTTTAAATGCCTGTATAAACCTTTCAGTGATTGGTGTGTTAGTTTTGATGAAGCCCTGCCGTTAATCTGTGCAGCGATAGTTCTTGGTCTAAAATACATTTATACGAGTGCTTTGATATTTGAGAATTTCACTTCGTGCTGTCGCACTCTCGCTTATAAAAAATTCGCCCGCGAATTTTGCTATAACACTTCGTTTATATTCTCAAACATCGCTTTTATACTTTAATGGTGGACGATGTTTTACGAAGGCACGAAGTGCATGAGTAAAATATCATTTCTTACTTGAAGAAGGCGATGGAAGACATATTCCAATCAATATTGTTAAAATTCCGACATAAGTATTAGCAACCTCACAAGGTAAGTTCTTTTCAGATAGCCTCACGATACAAAGGGTTATAATGGCAATAATGATACCCATTTGAAATAAGTATTTAATAAGTCGGCTGTCGGTCGGTCTGTTTTTTATACAACAACAATTCCAGTTATCTTCCAATTCGTGCTCTACTTTTTTTTTCTCAGTCTTTAGTTCTACTTCAAGAACACGAGACTTTAATTCGAGAGTTAGTTCTCCATCCATATCCATAATAGGCGGTGGTCTGTGAAGTCTAGTTGTATTATTAGACATTAGGGAAAGCGACTGCTCGGATTTCTGCTAATTGGTTGGTTTGGTCTTGCAGTATATTAAGTAAAAAAGTTTATTTTCTTTTTCTAAATTAACTACCTATTCCGCCATGTGTTGAAAAGCACTGACTAATATTGGTATAAAACTTGTATATGTTATGCCTTCAAGATTTCCATTTCCATCATCTGCTTTCATTCCACTTTCAAATACAAATTCAGGAAATATTTTTTTTAACTTCATCAGCAATAAATCCGTGGTTCTTTTGTTCTTTCTTTTCGTCTGATTTCAAATAATATGAACAACAATTTATTTTCATTAGTTTCTCACAACGATCCCCGCAGTCTAATGTTTTAATATCTGATTTTAGCCTCCTGTCCGATGAGTTTGTCCAAGCTCCGTTAAGCGGAACATAATTATAACTGCCAGACGGCTCACCTGAAGAGTTTGAAGTAGTCCAAGCATGTAGAATTCCCTGAGATGAGCAGATTGTGACATAATTTGAATATCCTCCTGGTTTCATATATATTTGTGGGTCAACTTGGTCTTTGTCTTATTGTTAAAGAACCGCTGGATGTTGTTGGAAGAGTTAATGTTGAAGAACAACTTATAGCACTCTGAGCATAGATAACTTCACTTCCACTCACATAAAAATTTAAGTCTTGATTGGTATTGCTTCCCGTAGCATATATTGAATTATAACCAAAACCAACTCCCTGTGTCCCGTTGCTGTGTCTGAATTCAACACCAGCAGAAGATGCTCCAAGATTGGCTGTGACATATAATCCGACTGGTGTAGCATGAGACCCACTTCTTGCTTCTTCTCTTATATCTGCCGTGCTATTAACAACAGATATGCCTGCATTTGCGGTTATTGCCCCTGTATTGCTTATGTTCATCGCCTCGCTAAATGCTATGGCTCCTCCAAGTGATACTCCTGATTTGTAGTTAAAAACGAGTTTGTTGCTCATCTTGTATATTTGAAAGTTGGAGTTTAGGTTGCTTGATTTCCAGCCACCCCCCTCCCAATAACTATCAAAACTTAGAGCAATATTGTCCTGACTATAATTCAATAATTGGAATGTGGGATAAACTGATGTATGAACGAATGCTTGGATATGTGGTCCATTCGCATTTCCTTCTGTTCCATATAATTCTAAGCCACCAGTTTCTCCTACGCCTACTCCTTTCGTTGTTCTGCCTATGATTATCGGTTTGCCTAGTGCTGTTGTTATTTTATCACTCGTTGTTAATGTGGTTGTAGTCATGCCAGCAGTTGAAGCAATTGATGTTCCCATTATTGTTCCAGCACTTGTTATGTTGTTTGAGTTCATATCTAAGTCCCCATAAAACCGCATACCGCCAGCATTGTTAAAACGGACAATGTCAGATGAAGCACTTTTATTATCCAAAAGTTTTGAAATATAAAGACCTGCTCCTTTTACATCAAATGCTACATTCGTAAATACATAACCCCTTTGGTTCGCGGTTCCACTTGTAGCAGTATTTAGAGTAAATAAGAAGTATTGATAATCACCCGATGTCTGTGAAAAGAATATATCTCCTCCATTTTGGTTTAATATCCTTGCCCCATTATATGTTATATTTCCACCATTAATGATAACTTGATTATTAAAATCAGCCGTTTGTGTTAAAGTTAGATATTTATCGTAGTGCTCGCCCCATTAAATGTTTTACTTCCTGTTATGGTTTGGTCTGTTGTTAGTTTTACATTTTGTACATCTAATGTATCCACATAACTTTTGTTTGCTCCGTCCGTTGTTGCTGATGGTGTGGCTAAGTTTGTTATTCTGTTGTTGTTCAAATTTAATGTTGTTCCAGTTGAGGTTATAATTAAAGTATTACCTGAATATAACGCTACATATGAACCAGTTATTTGTATCGGATACCAAGTCGCTGTTGCTGTTTTTTGTGCTGCAATCATTCCTATTTTTGTATCAAGGTCGACTTCTTACCATTGCCTTTCTTGGATTTAGGCTTTGGTTCCTCCTCACTTTCTTCACTTTCACTTTCTGGCTCAGGCACAGGCTTTTTGCTTACTTTCTTCTTTGCTTCCGCTTTCTTTCTTTTTATTTTTATCTTAGACATCTTTTCTGCAATAATGTCGGTAAAATCACATTCTTCATCACTCTCACTGCTTTCTTCTGGTGTGTCATCTTGGTCTTTTCCATTAATAATATCATTAGCAACACCCATTTCGGCCATGCGGTTTATCTTTTCCTCCATCTCTTCATCATCGCCTACATAAGCCTTTCTACACTTTGCTAATTTCAATTTTGCTATTTCAATCTTTTGTTGCTTTTTGCTCTTAATACTTTCCACAGCCTTACCCCAGTTCTTACGACTTGCTTCGGGAGACGGCATTTATACTAAGATTATTATATTTTAGTATTTTTTAAATAAATCAATAATTAATTAATATACGAATATGTCAGGTTCCTCCTTCAAGTCGCTCTTAGGGTTGTCAGAAATCGCGACAGATAGCCTTTCAATCGCCAACCTTGACCTAACCAATACCAACATAGTCGGTCTGAATACAGACAGAGTGCCAGAAGATTCCGACCCAATAAATCTTTATTATACTGATGCGCGATTTGACACACGTCTCGCTTTAAAATCAACAACTGACCTAAAAGAAGGACTTAATTATTATTGGACTGATAACCGCTTTGACACACGTCTCGCTTTAAAATCAACATCAGACATCAAAGAAGGATTTAATTATTATTGGACTGATAACCGCTTTGACACACGTCTCGCTTTAAAATCAACATCAGACATCAAAGAAGGAAAAAATTTATACTATACAGAGCAACGAGTGAGGGACAACGACGAAGTCAAAGCCTCAACTCAACACAGAAGCAATACTTCCAATCCGCACCAAACCAGTTTATACAATTTGATAGACACAAACATATCTGCACCAGTGGTCGGTCAATACTTAACATATAATGATGTAGATGGTAAATGGAAGAATACCGCCCTCGGTTCAATTGACACACTTTCTGATGTAGTCATAACCGCACCAATAGCCACTAATAATTATCTCACATATAATTCAATAAACTGGGTAAATAAAACATTTCCGATAAGTGTTGATGAATTCGGTAATATTAGTATGGGCGGATATTTGAATATAACAGGAGTAAATTTGCTAAATACGAAAGATGTTGATGAATGGATATTTGAGCATAATGATAATAATAGTAAAGTTTCAGCAGGTGGAAGTATAGATAGCCACAGCGATGTGACAATAACAGGCTTCCCAGCAGATAACCAACTGCTTATTTATAGCACAGGTCAATGGAGAAATACGACTTCACCCTTTCTGAGATTAGACGACACTGCCAGTATGACGGGAGGAATAAATATGAACAACCAAAACATTACAAATGTAAATCAACTAAATGGTAGGGCTATCGCGACTTGGTTATCAGAGCACGACTCCAACAATGCGAAAGTGTCAGCAAGTGGAAGTATTGATACACATAGTGATGTGATTATAACAACAGCAACATATAATCAACTGCTTATTTATAGCACAGGACAATGGCGAAATGTGGCATCGCCCTTTCTTAGATTAGACGGAACCGCCAGTATGACAGGAGCATTAAATATGGGTGGTTATGCTATTTCAGGTGCTTCTACATATAATGGAATTAATCTCACCACTCTTGCAGTTGATGGTTCGGTGGTTAAACTAACAGGAGACCAAACCATAGCAGGAACCAAAACATTCAGCAACATAATAAATGCTAGTGCGGGTATTGATATGAAAAGCCAAAGCATAACAAATATTAATCTTGTTGATGGTGTGGATGTTTCTGTTCTTGATACTTCCGTGGTTAAACTAACAGGGGACCAAACCATAGCGGGAAATAAAAAATTTACATCAACTTTAGAAGTAAGTAGTTCATCCAATCCTACTACTTTTGATGGTATGAGAAATGAAAGTTGAATACAATAGTGGTCTAAAACCACTTAATCTAGTGTGTGTAAAATAATTTTATCAAAAAAATTTTTGGGAGAAAGCACTCCTGTCTTCAAAATTTTTATCTATGATATACTTGATTGTGTGACAGGTTAGATGGCTGACGAGGAGCGTAGTGGGGCTGATAACGAAGAACAAGTAGATGAGGTAATTTTCATTTTCTTTTGCGATATATATCTATGTTTGTATTTATTTAGAATGTAGTAGCGCAGGAGCCTGACCCTGCTATTGAGGTAATCATTTTCTTCTGTTGTTTGTTTTCATAGTCTGTCTGATTAGCAACTGACACGAGAAGTCAAGGAGGTTGATCTTAATTTGCCTGCATCGCTTAGACCTAGGGGATCTAAGAAAGGGTCAAAAAAGGGAGGAAGGAGTATTGGTAGTAGAAATGTCATTGTTCAAGTAGACGATTTCAACGTGATCATTGATCGCATGGATGGTGAAGCTAAGTTCTACAACAATGCTGTTCCGAATTCAATTCCAGTAGTCATGTGGGGCTACGCGACTAAGCCTAAGGTGATTGCTAATTATGTTATTGTATTTACAAGCGATGAAGGAAGCGACGATATCATAATGGTCAGATCGTGGGGTAATATAGAGGAAATTGTGAAACATTTCGGCAAGGTAGTGAAAACGATTTACAGGGCGCAGTTTGCTCGTTAAATCAGTAATAAATCTTTGGCCTTGTTTGTTTTTATTAAAGGTCTAACTTTTCAACTTTCTTTTTAATTCTAGCACTGCTTCGTATATTTTCCGGTTTCACATCTAATGATTTTAATAAATTAATATTTTTTTTCTCTTTCGTAATTTGTTTAACTTTATCGGCTAACTGCTCAGCCGGTTCTGTTTCTTCCTGTTGCTCTTCAACTTTAGTTTTTAATAATTCACTAGGCCTAACCAAGTCCTCTTCAGATAGGATAACTTTAAATCCCTTACAACAAAAGTTTCGCCAAAAGTGTAATACTCATTTTAAGTGAAATGAAGTAGTTTCAAGTCGACTTTTTCAAAATTTTATAAAATTGTTCAGACATTGCTAAAATATCATAATAAACGTAGAAATACTTGAATTAAGTCATATTAATATTATTTTCCTTAAATTTCCCGTATTGGTGGCACTTAGAGCCACCTCTCCGGCCGGCGGCAGTACTAGTGTGGGAGTATGGTGTGAGTGACCGGGGTACGGTAGTTACAAGTGGTAAGTGCTACCAGAGGCTATTATTCCATTTACTGCAAAACACACGTTTGGATGATAAACAGTAATGCGCAATCATTTTTTATTGATTTCAGGTGTTTGGCTGCACCTAGCGACACCGTACCCCACTGCGCCAGTAAAGGCAAGTTTGCAGTGGTACGGTTCCGCTAAGTGACTAAACCACATACAGGAAACCACGGGAATCAGATAAAAAAATAGAAGAATAAGTAATAAAAATCTAATCCTTGTCACTTCCTGATGTTCAAAATCCGAATTTCCCGCCAGCGCATTGACTTCCTCTAATTGGTCGAGAGCGTCACTGTCATCGGCCTGCGAATCTGGCTCACGCGTTGTAGCGTGTTCCCATACACGCGCAAGCAATGCTGGTTTTTCCCCTGAGAAAAGCAGCCCATGCGCTCTACAATATGCTTTCAGTCGGGCTACAGTGACAACTGGCATTTTCCCAAATTTCTCCTCTGTGAGACTTTGTTCCTTTGCCTGTGCAAATGCTGCTTTGATTTCTTGCACAGGATCTTTCTCAACTCCTATCGCCTGCCATTCTTTTTGTTCATCTTCAGTCATAGCACGTGCGCCCGGATATTTCTTGGGGTGAGTTGGGGTGGGTTTGTGGGAATAAATTTTGGAGTAAGGGAGCTTCGCTTGCTCTGCCAGAGTGAGTCTATCTCTATCCTCTCTAGCAGCTAACCTCGCGGGCGGGACAGCCCACAAGTCAGGCGGCAAGTCATCGAGAACTCTGATGTCTCTGGCTGTCCATGCATAGCATCGTCTGTCTATGATTGGTCCGATGTGCGCTGGCTTGCCAGGCAACCCGTCATCACCGTACTTGCCGTCATCCACAATGCCAGTAAACTCGTACGTTAGCATGTACTTCCTCATCAAAGTAATTTCCTCTTGGCTCATATGGTCCCTGCTAAAAATGTACTCAAGATCTTCTTTCTTTTTTTCTGTGACCCAGTTTACAAGTGGGAGCGGCTTGGGCCTGTCAAGTGTGGGCTCACGAAGGTAAACAGCAAGTTGGGGACCGCCTGGCTCACCGCCCTCTCCCTGCCAGACCGGATCAGCGTCTCCTTGCTGTTTATATTCTGCTGTAGGCATACCTCCTTCCTCAGATGATGCTTCGTATTTCCACGACAAGGGTTTGTTGCTATACTTGACGTTCGAATTCCAGCATGGGGCAAAATACTCCTCCCAATCATAGTTCTGTGTCAGTAACAGCAAGACAACTCGCCGCCCGCTATTCTTGTAACCAAGCAACATTTTGCGAAGCCCTTGCGCTAGGTTAGTGGTCGTGGTGGTTTTGTTCCAACCAAAGTACCTCGTCACATAGTGACGCTGGTCCTGAATGTTGTGTGTGTGGTGACGGGGGCATCGGTTCGTGCAAACAGTGTCCTTCCACAACTTCTTACACAGATGACAATAAAACATTTGCGCATGCATCGCAGTATTGTCCCCGGCGCCATCGACCTCAAGGTCGAGGTGGCTAGAAGCCATTGTCTTCGGGTCCCATAGGTCAGCACGCAAAATATGATACAAAAAGGTGATGTTTGCGTTTGCTCCATGTTGGATGCCGGGGCCGTGAACTAAAACATACTCAACCTTTCCGCCGAAATTGATCGAGCCTCCCCAGTTCAGCTCCATCACATGTCTGTTCTTGAAATCATCCAAAAGTCTGCGTGCTGATGGTATGTAAAACGGTTTAGACATGTCAATTGTTATGCAAGAGCACCACTGATATGCTACTGCTGCTTGTGCAATGCGGTTTTGGTGAGCTTTCTGGCAGATTTGGTGTATTTTGTGGTGCAAATCATTATCCGCTTTCCAGCTAGCCGCGTCACGCTCTCCAGTGAAGCCTTTATCTCGCCTCTGCATAAGCTTCCAGCAAGCATCGCAGATCCCATACTCACCAACTCTCATCTCTCTCACATGAGACCAGTCAAGTTTCTGGACTCTCTTTACTGCATTCTTAGACGGAGGAGGGCCGGGATGCTTGCCAACGCCGACGATCTCCTTGCCCCATTGCTCACATAAATGTTCGCACGTGATCAAAATCATTGACCTTTTGTAAGTGCCAAATCCCGTCTGCTATCTTTTCAACGTGTCGCTCGAAATAATCGAACATGAGCGAATAGATCCAGTCATCCTGGCACACACGACCGGAAATCGGCCCAGCGCTGACATAGAAGGACTTGTTTCTCTTGTGAAGCTTCATAGCACGCTCCAAAGTTCGATTGCCTATTCCGTAATAGCGTAGGAACATTTTTCGACACACAGGTTTCCCCCTAATGCGGTACTGACACTTGTCGCTGCTAGTCTCAAATGCTTCGAGCTGGGAGGCAGTCCATGATGTCAGTTCTTTGAGTGATTTACACACGTTATTGATCCGCGCCTGGATACATAGGTCCGTAGATACAAACATGTACTACTAGCAGAAGTTACTTTGGCAACAGAAACTGTGTAGTTCGTGGTCAAGTCGTGCTTTTGTCGTTCCAAGCAACCGTTTCCTTGCCCCTGGGCGAACCTCGCGAGGAGTACCCTTCTTCCGCTTGCGGTAGGTGTAGGTCCTTCCGGTCTTGCGCGCAAGCAACCTCCTCTGTATGGGAGCATCGTAGCGGATATAGACAGCCAAATCCTCTATTTCTTCCGCAGTCAAGTCTGGTGCACCAGGCGTTTCTGTGGAAGGACGCAATGAACCACCGGCATTTGATGCAGAAGAATGTTGAGGTCGGAGAGTAGGAAGAATCGTGCTAGCAAAAGTTGGAATTGTAGGTAGCTGGTAGTTGAGACTGGCCAGTGCACTACTACGACTACTACTACTACTACTAATACTACTACTACTACTACTAGAACTTGCGGTGCTGCTACTGCTCGATGGAGGAGGGACTGAGGATGCGATTGCAGATGATAAACTTTGTCTTTGAGGCAGATCATAATGCCTTCGAAACCGGTCCAAGGCACTTGGTGGGGTCGGAAGAGCATTTGGAAACAACAGGCTGTGCGGGGCAGCGCCTGCGGATGCAGCGGGTGCAGTATGTTTGTCTTCATCGTCCCTATACTGCTTGCGAAACCGCTCTAGAGAAAGCTTGCAAGCATATTAAGCTAGGAACTACCGAAAACAGCAAGGATCGTGCCATCTTACTAGACCTAATATAATTATAATTCATATGAATGAATGTTTTATGATTTTTATACTGTTTTAAAAGGAAAAGAACATCAACCATTACATTATTATTACAGTAAGGTAGGAGGAGTTAAAATGTAAGTGTGTGATGAGGGAACAAAGGTTTGGATTCACGTACCTCACAGGGAGATGAATTGAAGCTTAAAATTCTGCAAATATTGCAGCCATGCACAACATGATGCGCATCTATGAAACACAAAAACACATACCATGCAAATATACTACGTCACCCCCTTTAAATAAACTAAAAGCAATAGCTTTCCATGCTTAGTAATGATTGTGACAAGCAAAATGCAGAAATATGAAGTCCCAACATTTTCCTGTAAAATTTGCTGAATCTGATGTTGAGACAGACAACAAAATAATGTTATCTACTTCGAGATATTAGACTAATTTATGCTTTTATTTATATAAAGTGACCATAGCTGCAAACGCTTTGAATGTCTGGAAGAAAAACGAAATTTTGCGCAGCGCAGCCACAACTCGCTGAAGTCTAACACATACACGGGGCACAGAAATAAAATATGTATGCAAAAAACCTGTTGACAGGCAGGAAACCTAAAGATCTATGTAATAAAATGGATCTTTACAAGCTGTGGTCAGAATGTAGAAGTGGACAAAGCTTTTTGCAGCAATGGCGCCAACAAAAAAGTTGTACTGGGTTTTCTCACAGGATAATGAACACAATATGATAAGAACTGGTAGAAACTTGCAGAACATTACTGTCTATCAGAAACCACAAGCAAAATACTATAAGAATGTTAAATAGAAAAGCTAGGACGAGAACAACAACAAAATCCTGCAATATTTTGGGGGGGAGATCCACAACTACCGAAAAAATAAAACAGAAAACAAAGAAAAAAATTTGCAAACTTACTAGAATTCTTTGTTAAGGTAGTAGGAACAAGTCTGGTACAAAAAATACGTAAAACAATGCTTGGATTAAGAGATATGAACGGTAGAACACCATGTCTCTGCGAGGAACAACTTTTTCATTTCTTAGACTACAACTCCGCAATTTGCGGGGTCCGGAACAAACATTTGACAAAAAAACCCTGGTCGGATCTGCGCCGGTCAGCTAGGTGGCAGCTGCAGACAGTAGTGCCGTGGCCAGCTTCGAGACTTACCAGACAGTAGTGCCGTGGCCAGCTCGGGAATGTCAAAAAAGTCAGAAACGTGGAAAAAGCTCTTGGGCTATCGAACGGATCAGACAGGTGCCATTTTTTGGCTGGTCAAAGTGGAAGAGCTGGGGGATGTATGGAAGCCAGATGCGGATGTCAAGGACCATAAGGACTGGGTAAAGTTGAGTAGTAGAATCACAATACCGAACAGTCGAACTATAGGTTTCCTGCCAATACATACTGTGCAATACTTTGATGGCACTGGTAATCCAGGAAAACTTGTCCCTTGGGCAGAGGCACCAACTGAGGCAGACACAACAGAGATGCGCAGGGGAAGGAGAGAAAGAAGGAGTGTAGTGAGCCAAGAAGCAGAAAGCGACAAGAAAGAAGAGGATAGTGAAAGTGAAGGAGCAAAAGTAGGAAGCAAACAGAAAAGAAAAAAAAAACAAACATCCCAGCAAAAAGACAGAAGGGAGATAGCACTGCAGGAGATGGAGGAGGAGGAGGAGGAGGAGGAGGAGGAAGAGGAGGAGGGGAAGGAGGAGGAGGAGGAGGGGGAGGAGGAGGAGGAGGGGGAGGAGGGGGAGGAGGGGAAGGAGGAAGAGGAGGAGGAGGAGGAGGGGGAGGAGGAGGAGCAGAGGGAGGAGGAGCTCGAGGAGGAGGAGGAGAAGAAGAAGAAGAAGAAGAAGAAGAAGAAGAAGAAGAAGAAGAAGAAGAAGAAGAAGAAGAAGAAGAAGAAGAAGGGAAGAAGGGAGCGAAGAAGGGAGCAAAGAAAGGAGCAAAGAAGAGAGAGCAAAGAAGGGAGCAAAGAAGGGAGCAGAGAAGGGAGCAAAGAAGGTAGCAGAGAAGGTAGCAGAGAATGCAGCAGAGAAGGTAGACAAGGCAAGTGCAAAGAGTAAAACGAAGAAAGAAAAGTACGAGCAGACACCTGAAGAAAAAGCACTAGCAGAAAATATCAAGGAAACAGAGGAGCTATTGAAAAGACAACGAACAGAACAACTGGAACAGGCACTTTGGGCTGCAGAAGAGGAAAATACAGGTGAAAAAGAAGATGAACAAAAAGAAAAAGACAAAGAAGAAGCAAAAGACAAAGACAAAGAAAAAGACAAAGACAAAGAAGAAGACAAAGACAAAGACCAAGATCAAGACAAAGAAAAAGAACACAAAGACAAAGAAGAATATTTTGAAGAAGAAGAAGAAGAAGAAGAAGAAGAAGAAGAAGAAGAAGAAGAAGAAGAAGAAGAAGAAGAAAGAGGAGCCTCTAAGGGGGAAGTATTCTTGAGCAGAGAACCTCAGTCTCCTCACCGCTTCTCATTAGACAACCTCAGCAACCCCTTTTCCCGGCCCAATTCTCCTACTCCCCCTGCTTCTTCTAATACTGCACCTGATTTACCGGGGGGTGACGCTGTCAAGGAGGGCTACAGCAAAGACGGCACGACTTATACTGTTCTGTCTGACAATCAATTCCAGTTCTGGGACGCTGCAGGCAACGACATTAATTATTGCGAGGGACAAGTGCTCTTTAGCAAAGGCGATTCTGGGCATAGACAGCGAGGGGCGTTGTTGTCGCGAATGTCGTGGCGGCAAAAGAGACTGCCTACTGGTCCTCTTCTTTGGCCTGAGAAGTGCTATGCCTTTACAAATGAAGAGAACCCAGAAAGGCTAGTCTGCTTCGGTCCTTATTTGGACCTTGGCAAGACCGCAAAGAAGTCTAAGAAGAAAAAGCCTCAGCAAGGAACCCGCTTCGTGCTTGTTCTGCGGCAGGTCAAAGATTTTGAAACTCCGTATCAGTTATGTCTGTTCAGGATCAGCATGATAGACTGTGACCATCCCTTTCAGCTGATCGACTCTAAGGAGTGGGATGAACACTTGTCGTACCTTCTCCCTTATTCGTTTGATGTAAGTGCAAAGCTTCTGAAAGGGCTTTTTGAGGGGAAGACACTCACTAAACAAGCGGAAGAGGAGGCGAAAAAGGTGGGAAGAAAACGGGTAGCAGCAGAGAAAGCAGGCCTTGCTTTAGCCTCATTGTTCACTGCTGGGGGGGCGGAAGCGGAGCAGGAGTCGGAGGAGGAAACTCAACCGTCAACGCAAACACGATTACCGAAAGGCTCTGTCCGCAGGCGACCCACCTACCAACCAACTGAAGCTGAGTTAGAATGCGGGTTGTGGAAGGTCGGGACTCACAAGTGGTGGTGCAGGTGTGGGTTCTGCAAGAATGCAAGGGGTAAGGTGTATGAGACCGCCGGCGTGTCTTATCCAACCCTTCAGCCTGGAAGTCAAGCTGTGGAATGGTTTAAGCTTTCGGAGACGTTCGGCAAGCAGTACCCGAACCTTGCAGGCCTCATACAGGCCTTCGCGCTCTCTGGTCTTGCTGGCGGCCCACCAGTGCCAGAGTCAAATCAACAACAACAACAACAACAACAACAACAACAACAACAACAACAACAATGGCAACAACAACAACAATGGCAACAACAACAACAACAGCAACAACAACAAATACTACCGCAACAACAGCAACAACAGCAACAACAGCAACAACCGTCGAACAACAACAATAACAACCGCAACAACAACAACAACAACAACAACAACAACAACAACAACAATGACAACAACAACGTTGGGGGATATGGCGGGCAGCAGCAGCCCATGGTTAACCCCCTTACTGGTAAATTTGAATGTTACTGCTAGTACAGTTTGCACGGTTACATGGACATGCGTAAATTTCTCAGGCGGCACGAACGCAGGGCAGCAGGGACAACCTTCGCCATATTTCCCTTGGCCCCAACAAAGTAAGCAATACAAAGATTTCCTACCTTAAGATATGCGTGATTGTGTTAGTTAATCAGCCTGGTGGTGCCCCTTTTCAGCCTCAACAGTTCTACCAGCAGCAAGCACCAGCTGGGTGGCAGCCGCAGCCTTATCAGCCTTATCAGCACTCAGTGACACAGCCTTATCAGCCACAACAAGGTGATGGCGGCCTATCGGCTTTCCTGGCGCATTCACAGCAACAAACTTCAAGTTACTTAGCACATGCTCAGAGTCAAAGCGCTAATTTTATCAATTATCTTGCAAATCAGCGCTGAGTTGCTTTGTGGCAGTCGCTGACCCCCCCCCCCCCCCTTCGCACACACGCATGTCAGTATGCGCGAAATTTAAATTAATTAAAGTTTTGATTGAAAATCATGCTTATTGTGATTTAATAATATCGAATTTATTTATCTTTAAGTTGTTTATGATGTGGCTAATAATAATATCATAATTAGACAGTCACACTATACCCCCACACTAGTACTGCCGCCGGCCGGAGAGGTGGCTCTAAGTGCCACCAATACGGGAAATTTAAGGAAAATAATATTAACATAACTTAATTTAAGTATTTCTACGTTTATTATAATATTTTAGCAAGGTCTGAACAATTTTATAAAATTTTGAAAAAGTCGACTTGAAACTACTTCATTTCACTTAAAATGAGTATTACCCTTTTGGCGAAACTTTTGTTTTTACGGCCTTGAACTTTATAGACTGCTCTACTGAATTGTTTATCACCTTTTGAAAAAATAGTTCTTTCTAATTCCTTTCTCACTCTTGTCCCCTTAGGGAATTCATTAATTAAAGGATTTCTGTATATTTCTTTCAGTCCCTTCATAAACATTAATAGGCACTGCTTTAATTGTGTTGTGATATGTTTTATTATAAGCATCAACAACCTCATGAATAATAGGTACCCATTGAAAATTTTCATTAACTTCCCATATCAAATTTAATTCGTTTCTAATCGTTCTAATAAATCTATCTATTATCCCCATAGTTCTGTGGTCGCCTACTTGAACCGGTCTGTGTTCGACATTGTTCTGTTTGAAATATTCAGCCACTTGACCCTTAAACTCACCACCAGTATCTGATGTAATTCTTTCGGGAACTTCTTTTGTACATATTTTTTTGAGACCTTCCAAAACATAGCCTGTTGTTTTGTTTTTAATCGGTTCAATCCAGCCACGACGGCTATAGACATCAATTGCTACTAGTCCGAAATTATAATTAGCATTTCCTTTCTTAGTTGCCACCTTTGACATATCCATTAAGTCAATAAAAACTTGGCTCAGTGGTTTTGCTTCTGGTGCTGTTATCGTATTCCATATCTTAGTTGGCTTAGATTGATTATGTATTTCAAGTGCTTCTTCCAGTTTTTCTTTCTGTTCTGTCTGCTCAGGAGTTTCTTGTGTTGTTGTTGATTTGTGCGCTTATTATCCATTATATATTATTAGAATTTTAAGAAACATTTTTCAATATCATTATTTTTTTCTTTCTTGCTTGGTTTCTCTGCTTGATTATAAACATTAACTGATATGTTCGTACATATTTTCATCAAACATATTATTTTCATTCTTAATAGGAGCATGTGCATCATACGAGATATACTTGATAAGTGATTTGTTAAATGATCAATTTTCGTTGTCAATTCCATCAAAAATTTTGTCTAGTATATCAGCACTATATTCATTTCTATTCTCCTTCCACCAAGCATAAAATAGTTTAAGTCTTATTCTTTTTTAATTTGTTTCATTCTCATTTTTTGCTTGAAAATTCTATCACTCTCTACGTTTCTACTATCCTCGTCCATAATGAACATAAATTCATTTATCACCTCTAATTTAACTTGGTCTGGTTTCTTTTTTTCAATTAGTAAATCAATTTCTTTATCAATTTTGTTTATTTTTTCTTCATAAGTAATCTTGCTTTTTCTCAAATTAGATTTACTATCTTTATTTGTTTCAAAAATTTCCATCCAATCGTCTTTCGTTCTGTCATCTTTCGTGATCAGACTTTCGCTCATGATAGGATTATGAGGTAATGTGGTAATGCGGTACCGCGGTACCGCGCACTCTAAGGTTTAGGTTGTTTTCTGTTTCTATTTCCTTTTCTGTCTTCCAGAACATTCTTTCTGTGTTTTTTTGGTATAAGGTGTATTTTTTCCAACGAAATACAATTTTCTTATGATCTGTTTCCTTTTTGTGGTTAATAGAATTATTTGTGCTGGAACGTTCTGATTAGTTTTGCTTGCTTTGTGGTT
>WBZZ01005741.1:205000-211385 GCA_019918135.1 Paulinella micropora | reverse complement strand
TTCATTGAACATACCGGTCCGTCTGGAAGTGTTGGAACTGCCCTTGCGAGGGTGTCATTAGAGCCTATCGTCAATTCTTCGTACTCCCCTCACGGGTGAGACGATGGAGGCGCATGTGCAGATTTGCATCAGCTATTAACAGAGAAGCACTATTATTATTATTATTATTATTATTATTATTATTGAACATACCGGCCCGTCTGGAAGTGTTGGAACTGCCCTTGCGGGGGTGTCATTAGAGCTTATCCGTCAATTCTTCGTACTCCCCTCACGGGTGAGACGATGGAGGCGCATGTGCAGAAATGCATCAGCCATTGACAGAGAAGCACTATTATTATTATTATTATTATTATTATTATTATTATTATTATCGCATCGTTAGTTCTTAGTCTTTTTGTGTTCGCTTTTAATAATGATATGAGATGTGAGACTATTTTTCATCATATGGTCCTGTGTTCATGGATTCCCTAGTCCCAAGGCCTCTAACTTGACTACACTGCCATTCTACACAAAAACTTTGCTATGTGTTGAGAAATGAATGGCGCAGCTCTGTAGCGACATCAATAATTTGGTAGGGACGATAATTTCGCAGCAAGTGATGTCGCATGTGATGCATATGCTACAAGACACAAGGTATCGGATTCAGCGGACTATGAAATCGAACCGCTGGTGCTGCAAGGATTGAGTTTGCATCACGAGGTAGCGAGACACCGCATGAATGAGCAGCAACTGTCAGACGCCATGCTTCGTTTTCAAAACTTGAGAATCAAAATTTAAATAACACTACCATATGTTTGCAGTCTTTTTCGCCTCCTATCAAGGCACACTCAAGCGCATGCAACGAAAAAGTCTTACCTAATGCTAGCATGGAAAAATAATTTATAATTTCAATGCTTGCATTGAAATTTCAATGCTAGCATTGAAAAATAAGTATAATTCATGCATTGAAATTTGAATGGTAGCAATTGAAAAATAAGATTAATGCTTGCATTGAAATTTCAATGCACAGTATTTAAAAAAATTCAATGCTAGCATTGAATTCGTAACCTGTATTTTTATCAAATAAACATCTGTTTACCGTACTAGGTTAAAAATACCAACAGTCTGTTAAGCATTGACATTTCAATACAAAATGTTTACAAATTTTCAATGCTAGTGTAGTATTGAAAAGACCAGTAGCATTGAAAATCAAGTCCAGTTTTTATGTTATGTGTTGGTCGGTCGAGAGCGCCTTCGAATGAAGAGTCAGTCTTCGGCGTGGGGGTCGACCGCTTACGGCGGCTTCCCCCCAAGGTAGAAAAGGGATTGTCGGCCGGCCCGCACAATACATAGTGGCATTGAGTGTCGTTTGGCTTGTCGTTACTTGACTCTTATGCTTGGTCTGCCCCTCTCCAGTTGAGTGACGACTAAATGTCAGAGTAGCTGTTCCGGTTACAGAAAGCAGCCAAATTTAAAAGGAAGTATGGATACGATAGAGATAGTATGAGAAAGGAAGATCTAGAAGCTTAAGAAATGGGAAAACTGAAAGAGCCTTACGATGTCGATACACCAGAAGCGAGTGATAATGACAACCCAACAACACAGAAAGCGAGAGATTAAGTTTAGAAAAACCTGTATTGAAATTTCAATTCAGGCTGCATTGATCATGATCATTTCAATACATGCATGCATTGAAAAATTAATTTCAGAAAAATATGTATTAAAATTTTGATGCATGCTTCATGAATCACTTCAATACATGCATTGAAAAATTCAATGTGTATTGAAATTTCAATCTATGAATTGAATTTCGTAATCATAGTGTTGCATTGTACATGTACACGTGAAAACACTAGTATAGAACAACTGAAACACACATATTCTTTGTTTTCAAAAGTCTAGGACACTAGGGACAGTAGGATCTCGAGCTCATCAAGAACTTTTAACCTTTCTCGTTTTCTTAGTTGAACTGTTCTGAGTTTGGATGTGAGTATTGATGTTTTTAATTTCTCGTCATGATGCATCGAATGTCGTTGGAAGTTGGAGAGCTAGAGCCTAGTTCCTAAGAAATAATGTATTAAATTTGTTACATATACATTATTTCTTAGGAACTAGGCTCTAGCTCTCCAACTTCAACGACATACGTAACAAATTAAGCTAGTTAAGGGAGTCACCTAGTTTTAGTTAAGGGCGTGAGGAGTGCCACAAAATGTGGTTTCAAAAAATTCATGTGTTTTTTGCGGCTGCTAGCTGCGCATGCACCGGTCTGCTGCATCAGTTACCCCATCTTGGTCCTGCCAACGTACGGCAATTCGGGAAAAATAAATCTGTAATGTATCAAAATTTTCTGTTTTACCCGGGGTCAACGTGAAAAAAAGGTCATGAAAAGCAGTTTCAGCCATCGAAAAACAGTGCAGCCTTGCAACTTTGGCTCGAGCAGGTGATTTTTATGACATATTTTCCGGAACTGACGTCGTCAAACACACTACAAGTACAGGTGCAAACGAGATGGAAAGTCTTGAACCGGTCCGGAGGCACGAAAACGTTCAGGGCAAAATTAAAACAATGAAACAAAACGATCAATTTAATGAAAAACGTACTTTCGAAAAATATGGCATATTTCGAAAGCAGTGCCCGAATCCAGGTGCATTACTCGGTGGCAGCGGGAAGAGGGGCAGACGAATGCATCATCATGAGATGCCAACCGTAGTGGCAATCTTCGGAGCAGAAGGAACCCTCCGCACGCAAGCCATCATCCTTGTCGCAATCGCCTTCCTCTAGGCCGCAGGTGTACTCGCACTGCTCGTACTCATCACGGCCATCTTTCAGCTTGGCGCCGGTCATCCACCACCCTTTGTGCAACGTGCTGTTGCATTTCTGGCAAGCGGTGCTGTCAAACTCCCGCACGTTAAACGTGGTCTCGCACACGCAGCATGTGGCGTGGACAGAAGACTTGTTTCCTCCAATGTAACCTTGCCTTGCAAGCTTCTGGTCGACCTTCCCGTCGTCATCGTCTTCCGTGTCTCCTTCTTTTTCCTCCATCTTGTCCACAGGGAGCTCTCCTTCCACAGCTGCTTTGGGCGGCCTGCCCTTTTTAGAACCGGGCTCCAGAAACTTGCGGACGCGATCCTTGGCGTTTTTGAACCTGACCAGCATCGATGTCCAAGCCGGTGACGATCATGTTGGCCTGAAGGGCCCCGATGACCTCCGAGCCAGAGCCCATGCAAGCAACCAACACCTTGCTCTGCGGGGGAAGAACATCAGAAAGGATTTGTCTGTACAACTCCGTGGGTTTTTCAAAAGCGTTGGCTCGTTCGTCCGGTCTCCCAGTGACTTTCTGTTTTTTCGTTGGGACCGCAACAGAGTAAACATTGTGACGATCAAGCGGGTTCCTGGAGAGATTGAGCTGAAATGCAATCTGGGCCGGGTAGAACGCCACCATGATGCACTCCACTGCCTTGATCCACTTCTCGACGTGTCCCTGGTAGTTGTGCTTCTCCTTGTACCAGAACACAGGCTCGATTGTTCCGAAGCCACACTGCTGCAAAGCTTCCACCAAGAGGTTGTACTGGGACAGATGGTGATGGAAAACGACGGCGCGCTTGTTAGCATTGCCGACAACACCGAACTGATTCAGCAATTTGATGACCCTTTCCTTTTTGATTTCAGTAGTGTCAGCAACAAGGTCGGAAATGTTGTAAGGAAGATCAGTAAAGCAGGTCTGGATCAAACAAGACACAAACACAAGGAATGAGGAAAACCAAAAAAGAAAAATATTGCATATTTTCAATTGATGGAAAAGAAAGGGAGACTAGATCAGAGTTGGATGCCATGTTGAACATGTCCTGCACCAGAATCGTAGCGTTGCCGAAATGGATCTGCTGATCTTCAGAGATGGTTGCCTGTCAACAACAACAACAACAACAACAACAACAACAAAAGCAAAAACAAAAAAAAAAAAAAAAAAAAAGACATATTTTAAAACAAGTCTTCAAGAGCATGCAACAGGAGGTCTCAGAACCTGTGGCTGTTCGACTTCTTCGCCGGAGAGACGTTTGAGTGCTGCCTGGATCCAGGTCTTGACGTAATTTTCCAGGTTGTCCGGGAGGGAGCGGTCCTTCTTTTTCTGCAGGTAGAGGATGTCCACAGTGCGATTCAGGATTGCCCTGCCTTCATCGTTGTCAAGCTGGGGGACGAAATCACACAAATCCTTCCACTGTTTGCCGACGTAAACACCGTCGATTTCAAAAAAACCCATGTTGTCAGCAAGGTCCAGGATCATGTCCTGCAGCAAGATGAGCAGACGTACTTCTTCTGCTCCAGAAAAAACCTCTTCATGGTTTGCTTCACTTCGCTTGGCTTTCCTTGCTGGAGGTCCTCAATCAATTGTTGCATTTCTTCCACTAGACCGGGCTTGTCCTTTCCTTGCTGGAGGTCCTCAATCAATTGTTGCATTTCTTCCACTAGACCGGGCTTGTCCTTGCGGATGTTGTGAAGTTCGTTGATGCTTTCGATGATTGCCTGGTTCCTAGGCATGTCAGAACGAACGCCACCAGGAGAAAGAAGCTTCAGCCAGCACTTCCAAAGCTCACCGGTGTTCGAAGCGACGTAAGTCCACATGGAACCGAAAGTCGGCAAGGGGATGTTGTGGGAAAGGGCGAAGTCCCTCTTCCATGAGGTAAGAAACTTGTTGCAGGAAGCATCATTCTGGGCCTTGAGACGAACTATTCCAGAGTAACCTTGATCGTGCGCAGAAATGCAGTTTTCGCCAAAGGTGTTTTTACGGTGGGCAACAGTGTTCTCGAAGGCACCAAGAAAACTGACGGATTGACGACCTTCATCGTTCCAACGAACGAAACGAAGAGCTTCCAGGTGAATGACCAGTGTCGAATCCCGAACCCTAAGCAGGGACAAGGATGCAGATTTAACTTTCAGGAAATAGTTATTTAATAATAGGGGTTTACCAGACCACGAGTGACCGTGCTCACCCCTTCGCAAATGGTTAAGTAAGTACAAGTGTCAGTTCAAGTGAAAGGGCAAGGGTTGGGTAAAGGGTAAGGTATGTGTATGGTCTCCAGGGCTTTTGAGCTGTGCTCACGACGAAGGTTCTGAGGCAGAAGTTTGTTGTGTAGAATAGGTTTCGGTTGTGTTGTATTGCGTACTAACGGATGTAAGGGAGTTGAAGTGGAAGGATGAGTAGTATGGTCAGGGCGACAAAAATACAAGCTGATATGGGTAAAAAAGGAAATGGCATTTGTAAAAAGGGAAATTTTCCAGTGCGCCCACGACGTGAAAATACTGGGAAAGTGGAAACAAGTCTGAAATAAATTGTATTGTATTATAGGACTTTAATAGTTCCTCGATGAAGAGAAGATATCAGAGGCAATGAACATTCATTCGTAATGACAATGTTAAATGGTGGGGGATCCACCTTGAATCCTTTGCGTAACGATGTCTCGAACATGGGTTAAGCCATGTTCTTAGACCAAAGTTCGGAAGATAGGAGTTAATCTCAACTATCAATAAATTCCTACAGTTAAGTAGAAATGTGGGAATTATTATTGACTAGGGATGAAGCAGTTTGGTGTGTCTGTGCTATGCTATCTAGCCACAAGACACGTTTGAGGTGGGTGCCTTAACCTGCCCACGAAATGTTGCCGACTGCCTGCTGCACGTCGACCCTTGCACTTTTCTGTTGAATGCCTAATGCCTCTCCTTCCAGACTAAATGTAACTGATTAAAGCTTCTGACGCAGAGCATACGGTCCGCTAATCAAGGCTAGTAACCTGTTAGGCCACTATTATTAATATAATCTATGACAGCAACTACACTCTATCAGCAGTGCTACAGCTTTAATAAGAAAAGGCGCCAACAGAACACGACACGTAACTTGACTGGCCGGATCATAAGTAATGGCGCTACCGTCCGACACCGTTACTCCGATACGGCGGCGGTCCTTAACTATTAATTAAGATTATTAGTTCCAACAAAATATTAATATCAGCTCCCTAGAGCGTCAGATGGCTTGGCTACCTGTGATCATTCTTTCCGATATTATCATGTTTTTTTTTTCTTTATTAATACTTTCATGGCACTAGTAAATCTGCCTGCAGAGAGATTATTGAAAAGAAGCGGTCACTACCTGCACCCTGGCAGTGGCTGGACCTTTCGAATGTGTTGTCCTTTGCAAGGTTTCGGGTACTCAATCATTTTGGCCGGTCGTTAAAGTGCTCCGTCTGATACGATTTCCCTTCAAGTTGAAGTTTGTTCCACCGTGGCACTGATTCCTATCTATCTATTAATATTTCGTTCCCCTTGATTCTTTTCCCTTGACCTTTCCCCTTTTTTTGTTCACCATCTTTTCTTCTTTTCTGTTTTTCACCCTTCCCTTTTTCATCTCCCTCAC
>WBZZ01005741.1:197500-200000 GCA_019918135.1 Paulinella micropora | reverse complement strand
GTCGAACAGTCTCGAAACTCCATCTGCTTACTGGGCCCTCTGTAATGGAGGTGGGAGCTCGTTCTGCAAGGGGCGCTTTATGGAACGAGCCCTGGCCCCGCCTGGTACTAGGAAGCTTTGGTATTGCCTGTATCAGTCCCTTCCGTACAAACATCACGGCTTAGCTGGGCATCGGGTTAATACTTTACCCACAGACTTCCTGGTTGACGAAATCAGAAGCTCCTTTTTTCTGACATTAGTCGATATTTCATCTATCTATCCATCTATCTATCTATCTATCTATCTGTCTATCTGTCTACCTATCTATCTATTTATGAATCAAGGTATGCACATGCGGGTGGGACCCTCACCGTTTGTGGGGTATGCATGCATGCAGCATGTATGCACTTATGTATGTATGTATGTATGTATGTATGTAATGCATGTAATGTATGTAATGTATGCATGTATGCATGCATGTATGTATGTATGTATGTATGTATGTATGTATGTATATACCATCTGCGGCGGAAGGTCGTGGGAGTGCGTGTGGAAGTCGCTCTGCATGGCCCTGCAGCACACGCACCATGCATATGTAGTATATTTGGCTGAGTTGATACGGCACGGTGTGGTGTGGTTGGGCTGGCCGTGAGAGCGAGAAAGTGTGTGTCTGTGTGTGTGTCTGTGTGTAGTTGTTTGGTGGCACCGGTAGGTGGATCGGCTCTCCATGGCGTCGAACCAGCGCGCCAGGTGCGGGTAGCTGAGCCCAAGCACATACAGCCACAACTGCTACGATTGTTCTCTCCCCCCCCCCCCCCCCCCAGGTGCGGGTAGCTGAGCTCAAGCGCATACAACCACAACTGCTACCATAATCCCCCCCCCCCCCCCCCCCAAACACACACACACACCACACATCCCCAACTGCTGCCCTGCCCCCTCTGCCGACCACACATTGAAATATGCTGCCCTTTCCCCCCCCCCCCCCTCCTCGTCACACGTCACAACTGCTGACTACCCTCCCCACCACAACTCCCAACTGCTGCCTTCCCCCCCCCCCCCCCCCCTAGCCACGCACTGCCTACTAGACACACTCCACTCCCTGCTCACATTCCTCTGGTCTACGCTCACATGCAACACTCCTGCTTTATCAATACCCCAACGAGCTGTCTGTTGTCACATGTAGCTTGACTGTCGCATCGTTTTATTTGCAGCTGACTTTTCCTAACACGTTCGAGTTTGCTGCCGGCCGCAAGCGTGCTGTGCGCATTCTTCATGTGCAGCATTTTCTTCGTGGGCCTTTTTATTCTATACCAACAGTTTAATTTAAGCTCCTCAACAGTTTTGCGTTTTGAAAATTTGGAAAGTGCCTGTGCAGATGTGATTTTCCATTAATTCACTTGCTGGATGGATATTCAAGTTTGTGTGAGTGTGCGTGTGTGAGCATGAGTTGTTGTTGAGGGAACATACGTGCGCTCGTGGCGAAGCGTGAATCCCTGTTGGAAAGCGGAGAATGCAAGAACAAACGTCACACACACACAACACAACACATGTCATTCGCCATCGAACAAGACATGTGCTAAACGCATAAGAGCAAACTAATGTACAGACAAAAAAGAAATAACTGACGTGCTTTGTGTAAAGCATGTATATGTAGCAGCGCGATGTGTGAGCACGTTCACATGTGATGTAAACATATACATGTACGGAGGTACACATACGCATACGTAATTGAATGCATTTATGCATGTATAGATGTATGAGCAATTAAGTCCCCGTACACATACGCATACGTAATTGAATGCATTTATGCATGTATAGATGTATGAGCAATTAAGTATGCCCGTGATTTGATTAAAACCATCTGAAAAGTTTTTTAGATATGCACATGTGCAGTTTGCAGAAAAAAATGTTTCTCACTTTGTAGTAGTACAGCGAAGCAGACATGCGCTCCACGTACCTATCATACAGATATACATCTCTCTCTCTCTCTTCGCATCCTTGTAACAGGTTGGTTGTGACAGGTCGGCCATGCTTTGTGACGGGCGCTGTGTATTGCAGTGGGGCTTACGGGACGAAGACGCAATCCACTACTGAGAAATCGCCCAGAAAATAGCCTGACGTCTTGCCTGCCACACACAGCGCAAGATAACGTGAGACTATACTATCCTTTCTAAACCTAACTATACTATATTGCAGTCCATTCTGGAGACGGTCTCTGCCACTGGCAACTCAGCCTAGGGTTCAGATCTAACTATCTCCTACAGTGACGATTTTGTGTCCGCCGTTAATCGCGCGCAGCGCAAGGGCTAAACAGGCAACCAACTCCTGACCATGGCTGATGAAGTCGGGGCGTGATGTAAAGGGTTGATGAAGTTGGGGTTGTAGAAAGGTAACTCACAACGAGCGTGAACTCCTGAAACTTCGACTTGCTCATGGCATCATCTCCTTAGGGCACGCGCTCCTGGGGAGTGTTCTAGTGTTGTCCCGTATAGTTCAAAAGGGCTCGGCTACCTTTCGGCTT